>JAKUCV010006797.1:0-98367 GCA_028386065.3 Turnera subulata | reverse complement strand
AGTCTTATTTTATTATTACAACCCAACCATAATAATAAACGACTAGGGACTTTTAAGAATATACATATCAAATACATATACACTAGGGTAATATATATGTGCAAGCGATTATCTCATAATCATATATATAGGTATAACCTCAAAAATGTATACATGAATACAATCATCCATAGATTGGCTTTTGGGCATATTACTAACAAAACATGCATATTATTATTGCATAATGGATCCATAACTGGAGAACATTCACAAAGAGGAATTGTTCTCATACATAAGTTGAAATAATTATTTATCTGTTGGGTACAACATTGACTCTAAAACTCTGAGCCTCGTTGATGTTGACCCTAACACTGTCGTTCCAGGAAGAACCACATGCCACCCATATTGTTTTCTCCAGGTATCTCAAACCGATTCGTTGTAGGAAAACGGTGTGGGATTACACCATGATTTTCTCTTGCTTGCCACAAAGTCTTAGTAATCAGTACCATGTTGGGCTTGTACTGATTCTTTAGATCCCTTAAGGTACGCACAAAATCTTGGGACCTTCTTGCTACACCCCTGCAATTCCATAGTAGAAGTCGTACCTTAGGCCTTGTAGGTGGTAACCTAGTCACCCTTGGGACGCTCCGAGCCATCATGGAAACCTGATAATAACTGCTTTGATTTAAAATTTGACATGAAGGCTCTAGCTGAAATTCTTGCAGTCTATCAGATATGAAAAACATAATAGAGTTAGTCGAGCTATAAAAGGAAGCCTTAGATTGCTTTGGTCCTCTAGGAAGAATGTTTCTTTCATAGGAGTTATAAATAACCTAGATGAATAAAGTTCATCAACAAACACTAAACGAGGAATTCTCGCCAGATCATTCGATAATTCCTCTTGCTGCTCCCTTAAGGTCTCTTATGTGCCTACTGACAAGCAAATAACAGACATATTCACCAAAGGACTTTCTTCTACCAAATTTCTTCCCATTCGTGCTCATCTTTCCGTTTGCTCAGCTCCCGCAAAGGTTGAGGGGGAGTATAAGGAAACTCATTAATTTAGCAAACTAGCAAATCTGATTATACTTGCTCCTAAAGTTTAGCTCATTACTTATACCTAAAGTCATATTTATTTCCTACTGTATATTGTATTAACAATATATTAATGCAATCTATTCCTGACCCATACACACCGTCTGAGTTTTCCAATTCTATTGTTTTCTACAAGAGCTTTTTTATTTCTAATAAAATTGAAACGCCCCGACCCGTATTTACCATACACAGTAAACACGTGCCGGAACTGTAACGACCCAACCAAACAAAGCCCAGCATACAGTGTATATAATAGAAACTCGGGCTTAACAACCCAAAATAAAAACATCAATAACATCATAACCGGCCCAGTGGCCCAACAATAGCAATAAATAGCACAGCGGAAGACTTAATAACTCACAAAGACACTGTATGCGACACATGATGCAAACTATGGATCCAAGTCCTGTCCAAGGGATATCGCCGCAGCCTGTCTGGAATGCACCAAACCTGAACCATAAATAACTCAACCTACGAGATGAAAGCCCGCAGGTGAGGGGTGAGTCCGAAGTGCTCACAACTATGGATAGACGATCAATATGCAACACTATAAATTACTCAAAGTCGAAAATAGGTTTAACAGCCAAAACACACGAATCCAAAAGACAAGACCCAAAACCAGTCCAAGACCAAAAAGACTTAAACAAAAATCTATTTTCCAATTTTATCTTTCCGGGCTCCGTCACAGATAAGCTAGGGGTCAGACCTGGTCATCAACATATTTCGAGTGCCAGACCAAATCCAAGAGAGCCCAGGGATCGACATCCCAAAAATAAGAATCCAGGGATAGAAATTTCAAATATAATCACGGGATAGACATCCCAAGCATAGACATGCTTATCACAAGTAACCTAGGTCATGGCCACCACAAAACAGTCTTAAACCATCGAGTCGTACCATTACTTACCACGTGACTATTATATTATCATTATCCAAATCCAAACCTCAGGGATCAACATCCCTAGCCAAAATACCGGGATAGACATCCCAATCCAAAACCAAGGATCGACATCCTTATCAGAATTTATTATTTAATCCATTATTCTTTAAACAAATGACACCGAGATAAACAACCAAAACTCAACATGGGGATAAGCATCCCAAAATCAAACAAAGTACTGGGATAAACATCCCGAAATAAATCACAGCAAATGCAACACTCAACAATGCAATAATCATCAAACATAATAACCAAGTAATACAAGCACATATTGAAGGAAATCCATCCTCACCTTAGCCAATTACTCAACTCCGGAGACAATGACCGGTCCGAAGTCGGCTCCTCGGGAAACTGCCCGATATCAAAACCTATACAACAAAACAACATATACTCACATAAATGCACATAATCGGTATGCTATGATGCCAAAACTGCGAAGTAAACCTGTAACGGCCCGGGTAAAATTTACGTTTTTACCGGGACTGTAAAAGCTTTGTACAGTAATTTACCTAATGAAATTAATCTTGGGTAATTAATTCAGGGTAAATTATGCATCGGATTCTGAAACCGACCCTTACCCCACGTTGTAGATTTTTCTACGGATTTTACGGACCAGATTTGGTATTTTTCGGGTCCAGGAATTTCGAGGAAAGACGGGTTTAACCTCGAAAGAACGGACCAGAAATAAAGCAATAAGGGTACTTTAGTTATTTGCTAGTCCGGACGATACCCGCTCCAGTGTGTGTAACACACTTGCACCGTTTTTCTTCTGCCATGGGAAGCTTCCTCTTCTCCATGAAGCTTCACCCGGCAATCTTCTCCTTCTCCTGCAAGACAAACAATCTCTTCTTCCTTACACCTTCTTGATTTTTTCCAGGCAGCTTCCTAGCTTGTGCCTTTCCTCACGCTGCAAAAAAAAAACCACACACACACTTACCTCTGCCTTGGCTTCTGCAAGCAAAAACCAGACACCCAGATACCTTCATACAACCCATTTTTCCTCTGCACGAAAAAAATTCTGCCCAGACACCTTACACTACAACATTACTGGTTTACATTAAAAAAAAAAGAGAAAAGGAAAAAAAAGAAAAACAAACAACAACTCACGCCACCATACCAACCGCCCCGACACACCACCCGTGCCCACCGCCACCACAAGCTCCACCAACGCCACCACCATCTTCCCTTCCTTCCCTCTCGCTTGCTGCCGCCGGAGTCACACGCAGAACCCGACGACAGAGCCGCCGGATATGCCGACCCTTCCCTTGCCACCCGTCGCTGCAGACACCGCCACACCGACCGAAGTCGCCGCGACGAGGCCGCCCTCGCTTCCTTCACGTCGCGCTGCCGGACGACGTGCGACCGAGCCCGTGCCTCGTGTTCGTCGCCTCGCCGGACCGCCCATCTTCTTCCTTCGCCTGCACCTGCTCGCGCCGCCGCCGTCAACCCCGAGGTGAGCAGATCCGTTGTGGGGGTTTGACCCGGATGGGTCATGATACGGGTCGCGGGTTAACCCGGCCTGATGAGTTATGGGCTTGGGTTTTGGGTTTTAGGTGTTGGGCTTGGGTGTGAGTTGGGTTAGGGTTGATTGGATTGGGTTAAGGCACACTGGGCTTGGGGCTTGGACCTTGGCCCAGTCCGATAAAATAAAAAAAAGGGATAATAAGTAAGAATAATAATAGTAGGAAATAAAACTGAAAAAAAAAAATAAAAATATGTTAACAAATAAATATATATGGTTGGAAATTTCCTGGAAATAGAGCAATAAATAGTAAGTAGTTATAATTTGCGGAATTAACGAAATAATTACCCTATAATAACATTTTTAAGGGATTAAGATAAATACTACATGATTATTAAATTATGGTAAGTACCCTCAAAAGATGTATACTACGGAAATGCTATACCAGAAAAATTCTTTTATATGGACATGTGATTAATTTCTAGGAAAATTATTTTAAAATAGCTAGTACCTTTGAATATAAGTTATGGTAATTATTTTTGAGGAGAAATATATATAAGTACGTTAGCATTTGAAGAAATATTTTATGATAGGTGTATTTTTGGAAATACGGCAGAAAAGTATATACATGGTATATGGTTATATTTGTGAGAATAAATGAAATAAGTCCTTTGATGCAATATTATTTTAGGAATATGTATATGGTTAATAATAATTATTTTAGGAAGTACAGACCTATAAAATAAATAAGGAAAGGATATTATCAAAATAAATACCGGAATAGTAACCGGGTATAAATACAGTATGGAATTCTGACGCAGGAATAATAAATAGTGAATGATGATGATTATGGGGTTCACCGGGACGTAAATGAACCAGTCTAGATTTTATTTTGCGGTATAGCATCATTTGCATTTATGTGCATCTTATGTGAGTATATATTATTATTTTCCATATAGGAGCCAATAACGAACAGTATCCCGAGGAACCGGAGTCGGGACAGTTTGAGGACTTCCAGGAGTAGGGAAATCGGCTAAGGTGAGGATGGATAACCTTTAGTATGTTGCACATGATACTGTATTTGTTTTTCTGTGAATGTTTGCCTGATTGAACTGCTGAGCCAATTGTGTTTGATTGTAGTATTATTGCTGTTGTTGTTGATTTGTTGATTGTGGATTTATTGATATGATAAGATAATTGGATAATTAGAAGTTGTGTTGACGACTTATTTGTCACTAGGAAAGTAGTGGTACGACTAGTTGGTTAGAGACTGTTTTGTGGTGGCTATGATCTGGGTTACTTATGTTAAGCATGTCTATGCTTGGGATGTCTATCCCGTTATTATATATTTGGGATGTCTATCCCTGGTTCTATATTTTTGGGATGTCGATCCCTGGATTGATCTATAGGGGTGAGCAAATTTACCGTACCGATTGGGCCGAACCGGTACCGACCCATTTCGGTACGGTATCGGTCGGAGGATTACCTCAAAATAAAAGGTTGGTCGGTATCATACCGTGCCGAGAAATGACGGGTCTGCAGCGGTATGATTGGGTCGGTATGTTGGTATACCGCTACCGTCCCGACATATAAATACTTCTCTAAAAACCTAAAGCCCTAATTTTCTCACAACACTCTCTCTCCCCTTTCCCACTTTCTTCTCTCTCGAACCTTCTCTCTTTTTTTTCTCCCTCACAGGCCTCTGCCGCCGGCCGCCTATTCTAACCAACCACTGTCTCCATCTCCCCAGTCCCACTACAAAACCACCATGCCGGCGCCGCCTCCTATACAGATCCTCTTTGCCGGCGCCACCTCCTATACAGATCCTCTTTGCCGGCGCCACCTCCTCTATCAAACCACAAAAACAAAACCACCATGCTCCTCCAATCCATAGCAAGACATAAGGGGCCATCAAAAGGAACAAACCCGGGTTTTTACTGGCCATCTCCCTCTCCTCCACTTCCTCTCCCCACTTCTTTATATCTCTTTCATTATTTGTATATTCAATAGTAGATCTGGTTTTGGGTGAGGTTTTTTAAGTTGTTTATGGGTGTAAAAAAAGAACACAATATTAGCCTAAACATTACAATTTCTTTTTTGAACCAGAAACAATACGATTTCGTAAAAGAAAGAAATTGTAGTGTTCAGGCCTATTTTTCTTTCTGTTCATATTTTAGGGATGTGGTCTGGGAATTTTCTTCATGTTTTCCAAATTTACGAACTTAGTTTATCTATTTTCTAGGGTTGCTGTAAGCTTTGCTAGTCCTTATGCTAATATTATTCATGTTTTTTCAGAGCAACTTTGTATTATTTCTTGAAAAACATCACGAAATTTAGTTTGTTAGTATTTTTTTCTCTAAAATTTGCTTTGTAATTTTACTGCTCGGTATCGGTATACCGCAGATATCGACCGAACTTTGCCGGTATTTGATAGGAGCGGCATAAAATCGGCACGGTATCCACCCCATCGGTAATTGTCGGTATTGAGGGGTAGTCGGAATTTTCATACCGATTTGGAATCGGTACGGTGGTACCGCACCGACCGTTTGCTCAGTCCTATTGATCTAGCACCCGGAACATGTTAATAACCAGGTCTGACCCCTAGTTTGTCCAGTGATAGGGCCCCGAAAGATAAAATTGATATTAATAAGCATTCTTTTGGTCTTGGCTCAGTTATTTGACTAGTTGTTTCTTGTTATGTCTTTTGCTGGAATTTTACTTCGAAAGTATTGTGTTTGCCTGCATATTACTGTTTATCCTTCGTCGGTGAGCACTTCGGACTCACCCCTTGCCTGCAGGGTTTCATCCCGTAGGATGAGTTGCTCGTAGTACAAGTACGTGGTTCGGCCAGCTGCTGTTTCTACTCCACCAGACCCCGGATCCATACCTCCGCTGCATCTCATTCTAAGTCTTCCGCTGCTGATATTTTATATGTTGTTGTATCTTGTATTATATGTTTCTGCTACTGCTGTTGTGGTTTGAATAATGGTCCCCGAGATCGGGTGACGGATGTTGTATTTGAGATTGCTTGTATTTTATAATGTGTGTACCGTCTGCTACTGTAATAAGAACAGTTCTCGCACGTGTTTACTGTGTACGATAAATACGGGTCGGGGCGTTTCAAAACCCATCCCGGTTTATATCCTTCATTATCATTTTTTTACCGAAAATATTATACCGTACGTATATCCGAATATAATTTCGGTACCATACTTTAATTAAAACTCTTTTCAAAATATTTTCCTAAATTAATTATACTTTTCCCAAAATAATTTTATGAAGATATTTATCATTTCCCAAAAATATAATTATCACAAAATAATTTTTTTTCTTAGGAAGATATATATATGTATATACATTCATTTTTAAAATTACTTACTTAAAATAATTATACTTCTCCAAAAATAACTACTGTAACATAATTCCCTGATAATATAGCGTATTCTTATACTCTCAAAATATTTATAGTATATTTATCATTTTCTAATGTAGTCATTATTTAGTAATTTTGCAAAGGATATAATTCTTGTTATATTTACCTTAGTTTCTTAAAAATAATATAACACGGTAATTTCTTTATTTATTTCTACAAAATACAATGTATTTATATCTCCCAGAAATTATATAATCCACATATATATTTTTTTCCAGATTATAATTATGTATATATATTTATGTTATTATTATTATTAATAATTATTTTTTTTTTAAACCGGACTGGCCTTATCAGTCCAAGCCCAGCCACATAGCAGACCCAGCATGGCCTAGAACCACAACCCATCCCTATGCACTACTGGCCCAAATCTCCAACCCAGATCCAATCAACAAACCGGGTTGACCCACCCATTTAATCGGGTCTCACAACCTGCTGCTCACCTTGGGGAAACTGCAACGGCGGCGAGCGAGCAGGGCGGCGAGGAGTGCGATCGGTGCGAGGAAGAAGGCGCGGTGGCTGCTGGTGAGGAGGAGGCGGCGGCTTGCTCGTCGTCGGGTAGGTGGCAGTGGCGAGAGGCGATCTGCAGGCGGCGCGAAAGGACGGATCTGTAGGTGCTTGTCGGTGCTGGTGGCTGCCTTGGTCGTCGCGGTGGTGGCGGCACGACGAGATGGAGGCGACTGCAGGTGTGTCGCGTGGAAGCTCACTGGCGGTCGTCGGAGCAGTGGCAAAAAGGGAGGAGCGGTGGCTGGATGCTGTCGAGCGAGGCAAAGGTGAGGCGACGACGTGACCTGTTGTGGCGGCGGCTATGACGCAGGTGGAGGTCGTCTCGGTCGTCGTGCTGCAGCGGGGAAGGAAGGAAAAGAAAATTTGGTGGTGGTAGTAGTGGCGGTTGTGTGGCTCGGTGGTGTTCACGGGTTTGGTGATGGCCGGCGATGGTGTGTGGTGTTGCTTGTGTTTTGTGTTTTTGTATATGTTTGGCTTGGTTGTGCAGGAACGAAGGAATGGTTTTTTTTTTTTTTTGCAGATGGGTGAGGAACTGGGTTGCAGGCAGGCAGATGGTGGAAGTGCTGCGTACTGGGAAGCATGAAGAAAAGATAAGGGGTAGTAATCACGGGTATCGCAGAAGGTAAGCACGGGCGACACAGGCGGCCTCAATTATGCGGACGTGTCCAGACCGGACCAGAAAATAACTGATACCCCCTTAGTTATTTTCCGGTGTGATTTTCCGAAGATTCCGGGACCCGAAAAATACCAACTTAGGTCCGAAAAATCCACGGAAAAATTTCGATCGCGGGAAAAGACTCGGTTTCGAAAAACGATGCCCGATTTAGCTTGAATTAATTACCCAAGATTAATTAATTCGTTAAATCACTGTATAGCGACTTTTACAGTCCCGGTAAAAATCCAAATTTTTACCCGGACTGTTACAAAAATAAAATAATTTTGTTTTTTTCTACCTAACTTAAATTCTTTCAACTTTCAAACATAGTTTATATAAATTGTAAAGATAATCAATTTTCATTCTTTTAGATTTTATGTTGCTATGTGAGTATGGGAGAGAGAATAAAAGGGGAAGACGAATAATCGTAGTAGAGGAGAAGACAAAAAGTGAATAAAGAGAAGGAGGAAGAGAGAGATTTGGAAAAATTACTAGAATATTTATTAAAGGCTAGTTGTGTGACCAAATAATCAAAAGTTGAGTGTGAATATTGATGAAGGGCGTGTAAATATGGATCCGAGCACTGATTAAGTGTTTAAAGGTAGCAAGGGAGCGGATATATGAATTATGAAAACCATTAGTAAGTTTAAATTCTATTTTCAATAGTTATTCTATAAAAAAAAAATCTAAAGCTAAACGATTCAACACTACTAAATAAGAAATTCTATATATTTATTTTTTTTCAACTATCTTTGCTGTTGATTTGAAAATCATCATTTTATTCAGGGGCGGATTTAGGGGAGTAAGTAGGGGCCTTGGCCCCCTAAGATTTCAGTATTCCTAAATAGGGTTTTTTTATCTTGTGCCCTAGGAGCACAGGTTAAGACACTAAAAAAGGAAATACAATCTCGAAATTAATGAGCATCATTTTATTAGTGACTGAAATAACCTTTCACTGTTATGTCTTATATTAATTACATTATACAAATCACTTTTATGGAAGGGTTATTTTAGTTACTAGGAAAATGATGCTCATTAATTTCGAAAATGTATTTCTTTTTTTAGTGTTTTAACCTATGCCCCTAGGGCACAAGATAAAAAAACCTAAATAAATATGGTAATACTATAACGTAAGAACCTACGACCCAGGTTCGAGACTGGCTGGTTGAGTTTTCCATTTTTTTTATTATTTATATTTGAAAAGTTGATTTGTTAAAGTTAAAATGTGTAAATTGAAATTTAGTCTATTTAATTTTTTCAGAATATTAGAAGCGGTTATTACATTACATCCCTTTTCTTCTAACAGGCGTTTATTACATCTAAAAAGACAAAAAAAAAAAAACCGAAATACCGTTTGTTACACTTTTTCTTTCGTCAATAGATTTAGCCGAAAACAGAGACAAACCTAAAAGCCCGGCTGGTGGTGATTAACTTCATGCGTAAATGAGACTCTATCATGGCTCCCCAAAAAAGGCTCACCACCCGAAGAACCTCCACCAAAGAGATTCGATACATAGGCGTCAGGAAGAGGCCGGGGGGCCGGTACGGCGCCGATATCCGCGACCCGGAAAAGAAAACCCGGGTCTGGCTTGGCACTTTTGACACTGCCGAGGAGGCCGCGCGTGCTTCTCGCGAATTCCGCGGAGCCAAGGCCAAGACCAACTTCCCCTCGGTGACGGAGCTGAATCCTAGCGCCGACGCCAAGACCCCACGGTTGAGGAGGAGGAGCAAAGGAAACCGCCGCAGGAAACGCGGCGGTGAGCTGCAGTGCTGTTTGTTTGAATTTCGCTTTGTTAACAAAATCTTTTCTTCTGTATTCAATTTGAATTTAATAAGGTTTTGGCTACGGCTTGTTACGTGCAGATAGATCTCCCAATGATTTAGCTCAGTCGGCGTCTGATATTGGTAAAACCGACTGTGGTAAGTGTCCCAAGTCAATGCCTTAGTAGCGTCCACTTGTTCTACTAGTTTGGTATTAGGCTGCACTTAATACGGTTTCAATCCTTGCAGCTATTACACCACTAATTAACCTTTTCCTTTTTCAAATTTGCAGATGATAGTTGCAGAAAAGTAAAACGTCAATGTCAAGTTGTCCATGAAATTAAACTTGCAGCTACCCTGAATCGCTGCCAAAAAAGCTCTACAAGTGGCGAAGAGCTCGAGAAACTGCAACTTCATAAAGTAAGGATTGAATTCGAACATGTTCAGTCCTACTGTAATGTTTCTTCTTTTTGTTTTCTGCTCATCTGATATATCCGTTTGAATTGTTTTCCTAGAAACGCAAAGTTGTTATGGTACAAGAAAATGTGGAGTTGAAAAGCCTTGGATTTTCCCAAAATGCCTCATCACATGAAGAACGTTTCCAATTCACCACGGTCGAAAGTAAGAGAGAACATCCCAAGAACACTGAACAACGTTGTGTAAGTGTTGTTTTATTTGCGTTAACGATATTGTTAATTTATAATGATTACCGAGGTAGATGCTTCATATCAAGCAGAATTAAAGTTGGCAATCCGCTGTAACAGAAAATCAAAAGCATGGGACCAGATGTGCTATTAACCCTTTTTTTAAAAAATATTTTTTACTTTCTGCGTTTGTATTTTTCTCCTCTTTTGTGTGTGCATTAGCTCAATCGTGCTTAGGTTATTGGATGAGAGCCATTTGCTCACACATTTTCTTTTTGTTCTTGCCACGGAAATTAATTTCTGTTTGATGCTTTCAATTTATACCTAGTTATCTGAATGTAAGTTTCAATCTCATTTAGTTTTCAATGCAAGTAGGTCAAAGAGATTTCTGCATTTAGCTACTGGCACTAAGTTGTTGCAGATGCCTCTTCCCTTTCCGGAGCTTTTTGCTTCAGAAAAGCTGCTCACCCATTCTTTTCTTTCCGAGTAAACATTATGAATTTTAGTGATTCTTCAGTTGGTTGGTGATGTTCCTTTTGACAGAGAATGATGGTTTTCTCGCCTGACTTTGATCAACGTGGCAGAATGCTTGGAAAACTATTTCCCCACAGAGGTATTGAATTAACCTTTAATACTGTTGCTCCTGTTAGAGAGGAATCTGAGAAAATACATGCAATTTCAACTGGAATAGCTGGAAATGATGTTTCAGTATTTTGTTTGCAGTTTCTTCTTTAATCAGATGCATTCGTTTCATTGATAACACTGAAGAAAGATACCTTCAGGTGTTTGGCTACAGTGGAACCCCCAACTGCGCTTCCCTTGTTCATATCTATACTCTGACTTAATGTGGTAGTCAATTGTCCAAAAATAATCTCTAACAAAATCACACACTTCAAAAGCATCACAGTGACAACACCTTTCTTCTCCGTTTCATTTCCTTCTTTTGACCTTTGCCACACCACCTGGTCTTTGTGATAACTTGGTCTAGATGCAAGATTCAAGGCTGTAGTCTATAGGTTTTAGGTTACTCTTTTTTTCTTTTTAATTCTAGAAGAGCATCCCAGCCAATCACTCAGGTTATATCACGTTGATTGCTAAAAAGGCTGGTGCTGTATCACTTGATGAATTCAGACCTATAACATTGATCAGTGCCTTATACAAAATCATCTCTAAATTGTTAGCACTGAGATTGAAGAAAGTGATGCCGAATTTGATTGGCCCTCAACAGTCAGCTTTTATTGAAGGTAGATGCATCATGGATAGTGCTTTGTTTGCTGCATAGGTAGTCCATAGTCTCAAGGTGCAAAAATCTAAATCGATTCTATGGAAATTGGACTTCAAAAAAGCCTTTGATTCGGTGGACTGGAATTACTTGATGCAGGTTTTGGAGGCAATGGGGTTCGGTCAAAAATGGAGGAGTTGGATTCTTGGATGTTTGGAGTCTTCCAAACTAGCGGTGCTCATTAATGGATCTCCAACAGATGAATTCTCATTATCCAGAGGTCTCAAACAGGGAGATCCTCTATCTCCTTTCCTATTTAATCTGGCAGCTGAAGGTTTGGTATCCATCCTATCTAGAGCCAAATCATTGGGTCTGATCCAGGCACTTATTGTTCATAATTTGCAAGTCTCTGTACTTCAATACGCCGATGACACAATCTTATTCTCCCCTGCTGATCTACCCTCTCTTCTAAATTTAAAGCGGTGCCTTAGAGTCTTTGAAGCACTGTCAGGTCTTCATATTAATTTTTTTAAAAGTAGCATGGTGGGTATTGGAATATCTCAAAGTCTAACTGAGGAGATTGCTGGACGATTACATAGCAGGTCAGAAAATTTTCCATTTAATTATCTTGGTTTTCCTTTTGGTGCCAACATGAGAAGGGTGGCCACTTGGCGTCCAATCTTGGACAAAGTTGCCAATCGTTTAAGGGCTTGGAAAGGGAAATTTCTCTCCATTGGTGGCAGAGTGACTCTCATCAAATCGGTGGTCAGTGGCCTTCCTCTGTACTTTATGTCTCTTTTTAAGCTACTTGTTGCCGTGTATAAGAAGCTGACTTCCTTGTTCAGAAACTTCTTCTGGAGTGGGCTGGAGAAATCTAGGAAAACTTGTTTTGTTGCATGGAAACAAATTGCTGTCCCAAAAGAAAGAGGAGGTATGGGTATAATCGATCTTAACATCATGAATCAGTGTCTCTTATTTAAATGGTTCTGGTGTTTTAATTTTGGCTCGTTTATGTCTGAATTTCCCCTCCAACGATGCTCTCCTATATGGCATGATATTGTACTGTCTGGTTCCGCATCCAGCCAGTCTGGTGTGCCCCTTATAAATGGTTCTTCTATTCATTTGGGCAATGGAGGTTCAATTCATTTCTGGTTAGATGATTGGTTCGGTGGTGGTATTTTGAAATCCATGTTCCCTCGATTATTCTCTCTTTCGTTGGGCTAATCTCTTCCCATGGCTTGATGCGTCACCCTTGTGTGGCAGGACCACTAACAACAGCACATCTCCCGTACACTTTCTCCTACTAGAACTCAAAACTTGGACCTTGGGTTTTAAGAGAAATGTGGCACGGTACCACTATACCCAATACTAGTTGGTTAGGTTTTACGTTACGTGCCATGTTGAATCAATAAATAATTGGGATCTAAATTGATTTTTCATGCATCACACTTTTTCTAACATATCGGGTTCATTTTGATACTTTGTGAACTAATTTGGAGGATGCAACGTAGTTGATTTTGGAGGCGACTCGATAGCTTTTGCTATTTGTTTGAATTACAAAATGGAAAGGGTGGTTGGAATATAATAAGTCTAGTACACATATGCATTTTATTTCTTGCTCCAGTGGTATATCCACGAGATTTCTCTGAAATTTAGTGTTTGCAGCCTTTACCATTTTGGTGTATGCAAATGAAAAAGAACTCTTTGTGGTCGTGGTGTAAACTTTAAAGGTTGCTAGTTGGTTTAAGAGAAATGCAGGACGCCTTACCACTACACCTAATGCTAGTTGGTTAGGTTTTAGGTTACCTACGGTTGAAATCAATAAACAATCCAGTTTTAAAATATTTTTCTTGCATCATGCTTCTTCTAATGTATTGGGTTTATGTTGATACTTTGTGAACTAATTTGGAGAATGCTGCGTTATTTTGGAGGCGACTTGATAGCTTTTTTTAATTTGTTTAAATTACAAAATGGAAAGTGTGTTGGAATATAACAAGTCGAGTACGAATGCATTTTATTTGTCGCACCAGTGGTATATGCACGAGATTTCTCTGAAATTTAGTGTTTGCAGCCTTTATCACTTTAGTATATGCAAATGAAACTTAACTCTTTGTGGTCGCTGTGTACACTTTAAAGGTTGCTGTGATGGATTGAGTCTTGCAGAGATGACTAATCTTTGGGAATGGAGACCTCGAATGAGCCTTGGCCAGCTCCTAACCTACTAAAAGGCCAATCAAAAGCTTTTTGTTGAAGTATAATTTTGTCAATAGCCAAGAGAAATATATGAGTGAGAGAAAGGATATAGACAAAGGAGTCATTTAGGGGCTTTGTTGACTAAAATATTACAAGACAATAAATCAGAATCTTCCTTAGTTTGCTGAATATGTACTAGTAAAACTTCTAACAGAAACCATTGTTAGGAAACACCACAGAGAGCCTAAACATGCAATACTATAAGAAGGTAAGAGGAGGAAACATTTGTCTTGGTTGATTCTATTTTTTTTTTTATGCTAATTTGTTTGATTCTGATTAGACCAAGTAAAATTGGATTTCTATAAGCTTTTGGAAAGCTTCTTTATGTCCTTGTCTGTGCTTATGTCATGAAGAAAGTATTCTCTCTTGTTGTTCTTTCTTAGACATCATGCTAATGCACTGCTTTGGTAAACTGACAGTTTCTGTTTATTGAATTACCTACTGTATAATTATTACTGCTAGATCTAGATGTCAATTAATTGCCATAAAATTTGCCTACCATGTTGCATTCATTATTTGCTGTCCAAGTCAGCAATGCTCACCTCCATTGATGTTGGGAGTGGTCCCTAAGATTCTTTGGAGGTGACCACTATTTTTCCTGTTACAGCTTAGTTAAAGCTGTTTTTCATTTTCTGGACAAAAAAAGAAGGATTTTGCATAATAGAATGATTTGACAAGAGGTGTATTTTTGTTTCTTTTAGACTTCGAAGAAGGAGTTTCAAATTGGCTCGGGATGTTGGGAGTTACAGGGAGATTTGATCCCATTGTTTTGTGGGAGGAGGTGAAGGACACTTACAGGGTGGATTTATTCTCATTCAGTGCTTTGCCTGTGAATAAACACATGGAGAAGGATGGATGGCATAGCTACTGTACTAAAAAGAAATTGGAGATAGTCTTGGTAAACCTTCAGTGCCAAAATGCTCTATTGGAAGCAGAAATTGACCAAGTTAAATGTAGGCTTGGTAGTGATCATCATGTTTCTCTGGAGTGTGTAAGTTTTCTACCTTCTCCTTTTGAACTATGAATCCAAAAAAGTATGTTGCAGGTTGATGGCTGTTGGTTGTATCGCTTGCTTCTCTTATTATATTTCCTTGTTTAGATGTCTATTGTGCTTTCTAGTTTCTGACCATTGATTACCAATCAGGATTAGTGCTTCCTTATTTTAGCTGTTGGTCATGACCGTTGACTAATGGTTCCAGCAGTGTATGACAGATGTT
Organism: Turnera subulata; assembly: GCA_028386065.3. Taxonomy (NCBI): domain Eukaryota; kingdom Viridiplantae; phylum Streptophyta; class Magnoliopsida; order Malpighiales; family Passifloraceae; genus Turnera; species Turnera subulata. The sequence goes on along the minus strand of JAKUCV010006797.1, from coordinate 83,199 downwards.
AGTTGTTGTGGCTGTCCATTGTTTATTATGTGTCAATGATCCACTAGCATTTGCAAATCACGATTAGTGTCTTATACTTTCTTTAATTGTTTGAAACCATGAAAAGACTTACACTTTATGAAGTGTCAAGATAACTTCGTTTAATCACAGACATCCTCTCCTTCCATGTACTATTCTCAGGGGGTTGGTATGTGTTCTGCAATAATTTTTTCTAGTACATTTATGCATTTATGTCTTGAATTTGCAGGGGAAATTGGAGCAGAAGCCAGATATTTGTGGGACTCTCCCAGTCGACTGCATTGCACACATCCTCTCCTTCACATCCCCTCGGGATGCATGTCGTTTGTCACTTGTTTGTCGTGAATTTTGTGCTGCTGCAAGGATGGATGCTGTGTGGGAGAGATTTCTGCCTTCTGATTATGATGACAATTTTCTGCATACAAACTCTTTCTCGTCGGCAAAGGAAAAGTTTGATAATCTTTGTCACAAATCTGTCTTTCTAAATGACAGCTCCATGGTAAGCAATCTTCCTTTGATTCTGTTCGATTCTTGCCATGAAATCTCGGTGAGGGAGATTATTAATTGTGTATTGTTGGACAGATGCATCGTTTTTACTCTCGCTTCTAATTTCTTTCTCTTCCTGTTTTGTTTTGAAATGATCTATTTTTCCATGACGCAGTCTTTTGTTGACAGACGGACCGGGAAAAAATGTTTGCTGATATGGGATTCTAACCTTAATAGATGGTTAGTACTCTACTATTCTATGGTGATATTATTGACTGGACCAATAGAATTGCATTTGGCAAACCAATACAAGAACATGTGTCCTTTTTTATTGGTTGGTACTCTACTATTCTATATTTATTAAGTCATGCGCATGCCTCCATTTTCTCGATGAAGTTTTTACTTGTTGTTAAGCCATTGTGGTCTTTGTTAACATATTTGGAAATTAATGGCCTTTTTTTTCCCCCTCTCCAGTATCAGGGGTGACCGGCTACGTTTTGGTGTGAGTCGGCTTGGGGTTGAGTGCAAACTTTTGTCGCCTAAAACTATGTATGTTGCCTACCTTGTGTACAATTTGCTGGAAAACAGCCATGATCCTGATGTAACAAGGATAGAGTTATTTCGCCATGAAGGAACTGGTAGTAGAGGATTGGGCCAGGGCCATGTATTGCTGGAACCTCCAGAAGATATGGATGTAATGCCTCGTGAGAGACTGGATGGTTGGAAGGAGATGGTGATGGGTGAGTACTTCAATGATTTTGGAGAGGATGGAGGAGCTAAAAGAATTGAATGGCGTGTTTGGTTAGGTGAGGGTGTATGTCGTGCTTCCGTGATGCTACATGGCTTCATCTTACGTGGATTTGAATTTAGACCCAAGGTTGTCGATTTTTCCTAGCCTCTATGGTTACGGATGGGAGATTGCGTTCGGTTGTTGCCCCAGTAGCCAGTAGGAAGAGACTGCTGTTTTCGTGGCTTTCTCATGTTGTAATATTTATCACTAGTCTCTCATCCCGCGTGTTATGCGGGTTGCATTTGTTAAAATAAAAATTTTGTACCTCATTTAAATATTTTTAAGTTTTTCACAATAAATATTATTATGTTTGTACCAATTGTAACATTTGTTATAGTGTTATAAATTATTATGTTTTTCTTTTCACTATTGATTTGGGCTTCCAATAATTTGTGAGTTGGTGATATGCAATAACACTTAATAAGATTAAAAAGAGCTGACAGTAAAAATTAATGATTACAGTTTTTTTATTGTTGTATTACTTTTAAAAAAGAATTCTCTAATTGACACTACATAATATCTACAAAATATTATGGGATATGTCTTCTCCCTCTCCATTTGAAATACAGAGGGTGATAATTAATTGCAAGTTCTTATGGGCATATTATGTTATGGATTATGTTGGGAACTAAATTATTGTCTCTTCATTGATTATTATTATTATTGTTCTTGTTAATAGTGTTAATTATCTAACTTCTTGTATTAGAATTTGGTTAGATTTTATCTATCCGTTTGCCTTATTTTGCTTATTTATTTCTATCTAACTCGAATTTGTAAAAGTTACTGAACATATCACATTAGCAACGGGATAATTGCACCGGAAGTCCTATAACATTTTTTAAAAACTCATTTGAGTCCTAAAATCAAAAAACGACTCATTCAAATCCTATAACGTTTGAAAGAACACCAATTGAATCTCCGTCCATAATTCCGTTAAATTTTCTGTTATTTTAAAGAACTTTTAGTCCCTATAAATATATGTAATATTATTTTAGTCCCTATACCTTTCTAAAATTTTCATTTTAATCCTCTATAAAATAATAAAAAAAAAGAAAGGAGCGACTCGAAATACTAAATGCATATCTCTATATATATTAGCCTTTAGGGTTTAGAATTTAGTATACAAAGTGAAGTAGTAAGTTGGAAATACTAAATATTAAAATCGTAAATTCTACACCCTAAATACAAAAACTAAAAATACTAAATTCTAAAATTCTCAATTTTATATCCTAAATCTTTAAATTCTAAATTTTAAAAACGTTAAACCCTAAACCAAAAATCCTAAAATCCTAAACTCTAAATCCTAAATCATACTCCCTCCGTCCCACTCAAGCTGGCGTATTAGGAAAAAAAAATTGTCCCACTCAAACTAGCGTTTGATAAGTTCTAGATAACTTTAACTATTCTTTATTGATAGCCTCCTGTAAGTATACAGGATGTTGTAGTACCAAGGTCGTCTCACAGGGATCTTAGCCAAGTACTATTAACAATATGGTATTTGATTATCTAGAAAATATTGCCTCGAAGAGGAGTCAATTGAGTGGTGAATAATACTTGTAGAAGAAAACAACAAGAATAATAGATGAGACGACAATAATGAGAAAAGCACCTAGGACTTCGGGGAATCCCTTGCTAATATTTCTATGCAATTAAGTACAACACAACCAAGCCGTGTTCTGTCACTACATGACCTGCCTGCGTGGATCTAATATTAATCTTAAAAATAATCTTCTTTGAAAGAACCGGTAAACTCAATTGGATCAATAACCTACTCCCGTAGGCTGTAAAACCCCTTCCTAACTTATTTCCACTATCCATTCCGCCAATGTTCAAATAAATCAAGAGCTTTAAGTTCTTATCTTTAAGTCTCCAATAGAAAGCACGCACCTCCCGAGGTCGGTTCCTAAAGCTCGGTCTTTGGTTTTCTATAGAAAACTGACGTTGTCACTTAACAATTCCCTATTATGGATTTAAGCTAATTGGTGGCCAATCAACTAACTTATTATGCATCAAAGACCAAATCAAAGAAGAATAATTAAAAAAAATTATATTTTATTAAGTTTGGATGAAAATAATAACAAGATCACCCCCTCATCCTAGATTAGGAAATTAGCTAGAGAAGAAACAATTATGTTGAAAACAATACATCATTTAAATTCAAAAGAAAAATTAATTACAAAATAAATTGCCAACTTTGAACTAAGTGATGAAGTCCTCCAAAATAATTGCCAACTTCAAACTAGTAAGCTAAAGGTGTTTGATACAAGAAATAAAAGAAAGAATACAATGGCTCTCTCTCTAGAACTTTTTCTCCATCTTCTCACTAAAATTTCAAATTTGAAATCCCAGCTTTCACGCTCCCCTTAACACTAGACCCAGATCTGATTCTCCTCTCTTCGTTTCAATTTAGAAATCAGCCATAATCGTATAGTTCTACATCTTAGCAATTTAAGCCACCCACTATTCTCTAAGTAAACGCAAGCTGCACACTCGCTTTATGGAAGTTCCTTTGCCCAAACCTTTTTGCTCCATATTTTGACCCTGAACTCAGACCTCGGTGTGGCTTGATACCACTTAGGGGGTTCCTCATCCCCTGCTTGTTCCCTACTTGGCTGGTTTGGTGCCATAGTCTGGGTTATCTTCAAGTTTGGTGCTTTAATGTGTGACGTACAGCAAGAACCGGTGCTGGATCTGGGGGAGCTGGGGAAAGAGCTGCAAGCATCTGCCCCAAATATGTCGAATCTCACGGAGGTGGAAACTCAGGAACAGGAAGAGGAGGGTGCTGGGTTACTTACACCCAGCAATGACGGTCCTGCTTAAAGTGGGTATGAAGACAGGTTGGGTTTGGTTGTACCAGCCTGTCTCCTTTTTGTCTTTTGAAGCTTTCTGTTCATCTCTCGCGCTCGAGGTATGCTATTAGGCAAGGCCTATGAGGTGCTACGTTCGTCAAGGACGCTGTTTTGTGGGATCGATGGGAAGCCCTTATTCGCCATCACAATTACAAGATCTTTGGTGATCTTTTGAGGGCGGTTCCTCTAGCGTCTTTGACGGTTTTATATATGTATGTTTATTGCTTTATGCTTGGTGTTGTGTGTCTTTATGATCGCAGGTTCTGCTGATCATCACGAGTGCCAGTTGGGATATGGCCTCTTGGGAGCAACTTCTTTCGAAGTTGTTTGGATTGCGCATCCATGCCTTGGTGCTGGACCCCTCTTGTAGAGGGAAGGCTTTCTGTTCCCCTCTTTTTTCCATCCCGTGTAGGCTACGCCTACCTTCTATAATCTCTATTGCAATCTGTAGTTTGTACGCATAGGTGCGTGTCTATTGTATTTGGCAGGCGTTTTGTGCCTGTTTCATTAGTATCTGGGCAGTCTTGCTTCAGGGTTTTCTTCAAAATTGTACTTCTTAGCCTTTCTGGCTGATATTAATGAAAGTATGTCTATTTGCTGTAAAAAAAAAAAAAAATCCTAGTCTAATGTGTGAAAGTGGCGAGCTGCAGGTCCCCCTTCCTTGGCTTCTTGCGTGAACTTTATAGCGGGGAGGATGGCCACTTTTGTGGCTGTAAATAATTGCCAAGATTTAGGGATGACAATGGGTGTCTGTTAACGGGGAACCCGTGGGGAATCCCCGAATGGGGAACGGGGATGGGTAATTTTACCCCCGTGGGGAGTTTTGGCCCCGTGGGGAATTTGGAAATGGGGGCGGGGAGTGCTCCCCCCGACCCGCGGGGACTCCGAAATAAGTGAAAAGATGGAATTACCCTTCAGTCATTATCCACTTAATATATATGTCAATACTAAAATAGATTTTTTATTTATTTTTTCCCTTTACATATTAAAATTAATATATATGTCATTATTTCTTTCTTTCTCGGTAAATTTAATAGAGTATTCTATTGATAAGATTTTGGTTTTTGTGATTTCTTGTTTATGTTAATTATGCTTATGTTATGTGGCAAGTCCTTTCTATTTTTTTCCCAAGTTGACACAAATTTGTTTGTTTTTCGTGTCTGTACAAATTAATAAGTTGTAATTGGAAAGTAGGCAAAAATTTTGAGATGCAATTGTTGATGCTGGCTAAAGGCTAACAATTGCATTTTATTTGAATGTTCTAATATGTAATTAACATCAGAGATATAGAAACCGTTTTTAATTTCTTTGAATTATACTTTGAATCATGTATTTTAAGCCAAAATAATTGAACTTATTTATCGATTGGCTTTAATTACTTTCTAAAAAATATAATGTGCATTCTTTTTGTTTATAAAATTGGGGAATGGGGTCCCCATGGAGATCCGATTCCCCGCGGGGAACGGGGATGGGGGCAATTTTTCCCCCAAAGAGGAATGGGGGTGGAGATGGAGGAACATTTCGGAAACGGGGGTGGGGGTGGGGAACCTTCCCCCGCGGGGACCCCGACCCATTGCCATCCCTAAATTTGCCAAAATCAGCTTGTCAACCACTTCTCCAAGGCGCATGCAGAGGGAGTGGCGCAAGAAGTGGTCAACTTTGACCAAGTGGTTGCCTTCTTTGGATGCAAGAGTGCCACGTGAATTGGAGCCAAGGTTTGAATGTTTCACCACTTGATAAAGCCAAGCCTCCTGGAAAATCTCTTGGGAGTTTGCTTTAATTAAATAATTCCTGGATGCTCCAATAAAATTCCAAGTTAGTCCAGAATTTTCAGATTTAATTCAAAGAAGCCTAAAAATTCTTCATTTCTTGCAAAAAGGTCCATATACAGTAGGAAAGGGATTTATTAAAATAAAATAAGATAAAATGCTAAAAAAGTAAATAAATAAATACCAAAAGAAAGACAATAATCATAAAATAAATCCCAAGATGTGTGTAAAATATGCACACATTATTTATTGAATTCAAGACAAGTATTAATATTATCTTCCACACTTATCCTCTCTTTTATCTTTCTCTCTCATCTTTTGTAAGGATAAGTTAGACAATTTAAACAACCTTTATCTAGATTAAATCAAAGCTAATAATTTTCTTAATTATTATGCCCAAACCTAAGACGCCAGCTTGAGTGGGACGTAGTGAGTACATTATAAACTCTAAATATTATATCCTTGGTCTTATATCTTAAACCCTAAAAAGCTGTAACACCTTGAACTCTAAACCCTAAAATATTAAACCACTAAACCGTAAATCTTAAACCTTAAACCTTAAACTCTAAACTCTAAAATCTTAAATTCTATATTCTATATTCTTTAACTTTATATCGTAGACCTCTAATTTCTAAATTCCAAAAAACTTCAACTCTAAACTCTAACTCCTAAATTTTAATCTCCAAACCTAATACCCTAAAATACTAAACTCTAAATCCTAGAATTTTGAAATACTAAACCCTAAACTTTTAACTTAAAAGTCTTAAACCCCTAATCTCAAAAACCTAAAATCTTAAATCCTACACCCTAATACCCTAAATCCTAAATCATAAATTCTAGACCCTAAAACCTAAATCCTAAAACTTTAAATTTATTTTTATTTTAGTATTTTCGGCTAAAACCATATATCTTAAAATCTAAACCATAAAATTTTAAAATACTAACTCCTAAATTCTCAACCCAAAAACCTTAAACTTATAACCCTAAAAACTTAAAACCTTAAACCCTAAATTCTAATATTGTAATTCCTAAATCCAAAATCTTAAATGCAAGACCCTAATATTCAAGAATTATAATTCAAAATTTATGATAAGATTTTAAAATTTAGACTTTTAACCTAAAATGCTAAATTAAAATTTTAAGGTTTAGGGTTTAGGATTTAGGGTATTAGGGTGTAGGGTTTAAGGTTTTTAATGATTAGGGGTTTACGATTTTTGGTATAAGAATTTAGGGTTTAGGGTTTAGTATTTCAAAATTTTGGGATTTAAAGTTTAGGATTTTAGGTTATTAGGGTTTAAAGATTAGGATTTAAGTTTTAGAATTTAAGATTTAAGTTTTTTAGGATTTAGAGTTTATAGGTTTATGATATGAAGTTAAGGGTTTTAGGGTTTATAGTTTGAGGTTTTAGAGTACTAGATTTAATATTTTAAGGTTTAGGGTTTAGAATTTAGGATCTAGTGTTTTAATATTTTAGGATTTATTGTTTAAATATTTTTGGATTTTGAGTTTAAGGTTTTCTATTTTTAGGGTTTAAGATATAAGAATGAGGGTTTAAGATTTTTAGAGATTAGAATTTAGGGTTTAGGTTTTAGAATTTAAGATTTTAGGATATATGGTTTAGTATTTAAGGTTTTTAAGATTTAAAATTTAGAGATTTATGATATAAAGTTGAGAATTTCTAAATTTGGTATTTTTGGTTTTGGAGTTTAGGGTTTAGAATTTAGATTTTAGGATTTAGTATATTTGGCTTACTACTTTATTTTTTATCCTAAATTTGTAACCCTAAAATCTAATATATATAATAATGTGCATTTAATGTTCGAGTAGCTCTTTTTTTTATTTTTTATTATTTTATAAAGGATTAAAACGAAAATGTTAGAAAATTATAGGGACTAAAATAATATTATGTATACTTATGGGACTAAAACTCTTAAAAATAATAGAAAATTTGACAGAATCATAGACGAAGACTCAATTGCTATTCTTTTAAATGTTATAGGATTTGAATGAGTAGTTTTTTGATTTTATGACTTAAATGAGTTTTCAAAAATGGAACCTGCTACTGGAATCTTCCGTGTTCCATCCACTTTATTTTCAAAGGTATATTATATTAGGCAATCACCTAAGAATTGTATATTCTTGCCATTCAGTCAAGGATTTGGTTGTCTTCCTTACACAACAATACTACTGTTTGGCATCCTTGTGTGAGAGATTATTTGTTATGTGAAGCAGTAAATCCCATAATTAGGAGCAGGATTTTCTACGTTTTTTTTTTCATATGTTCAATCTGTTTGCTCTGATGATTGATTTGCTATAGTTGTGAAAAGTAAATTCTTTTGAACTATTTGTATTTTAATTGCATGGATTGCAGGGTTGCGTTATATGCAAGCAGACTCATGGTTCATGTGCGCAATGTTGCAAGTGTTCAACCTATTTTCACGTAACCTGTGCGCTAAGAGCAGGATATTTTGTGGAAGTAAGTCTTTTCTAACTTTTTTTTGGTAGAACATTCATTTTATTAATTATTAAAATAGTACAAAAGAGCCTTGACATTGATTACAGCAAAAGCAACATATGAAACAATGAAAATCAACCTCATCCTAAAAAATACAATGAGAAATAGAGAATTTAAAAGAAAATACAATAAAAGATGCCTGAATTAAGTAGTGCAGAAATCCCTCATTGTTATGAATGCTTGCACATAGGGGTGTAAGCGAACAGAGCTACTCGTGAGCTACTCGGGATCGACTCGCTAACTACTCGAACTCGACTCGTCCTGATCGAGCTCGAGCCGAGCTCGAGCCGAGCTTCGAGGGCTATCGAGCCGAGCTCGAGCTTACCAGTATTCGACTCGTGAAGCTCGCGAGCCTTATCGAGCTTCACGAGTATTGGGCTTGTAAAACAATATATGGGCCATATATTTGAGAAAAAACGTGAGCTGTTTTAAGCCCAAGCACAAACCCAAAATCGTTTACACCCCTAACCCTAACACAGAAAACGTGAGACGCAGCCGACCCTCAGTCCCTCACCCTCCTTTCCCTCTCTCTCTCGCCCTCTCGGTCAAAATCCCTAGAACCCTGCGTGAGCTTCTCCCGACCCCGTCGCCCTACACCTCCTCCTCTCTGCAAACCCTTAGCTGCCTCCCCACAACAGCCGCAGCCGACCCTCCTTTCCCTCTCTCTCTGGCCCTCTCGGTAAAAAATCCTAGAACCAAACCCCAATTTTGCGTGAGCTTCTCTCGCCGCCCTACACCTCCTCCTCTCTGCAAACCCTTAGCTGCCTTCCCTTTCTCTGCAATTACCCACCAAAACCAGCCACCCAGAAGTAGAAGAAGAAGGAGAAGAGTCTGCTTTAGGGCTTGTGTCTCTCCCCAAGTCTCCGTTTCCACCACAGTACGTAATTCTGTTCCCCTCAACTTATTGTTCTAGATGTACTACAAATGATAACACAATATCCGTCTTTCTTTCATTTAATAGAAAAATTGAGTGTGCACTCTTGAATTCGATGTAAAATGTTTGATTCAGGAAGGATTTGTGATTGGAATATCCTTTTGCGCTATTACATCATACATAATTTCTTCTAACAAATTTGGAGTCTTTGTCTTTCGCTCTTTTGTGTTTTGGGGATGTTATGATATTATTGTCATCTATCTAATTATGAGCAGCTCCCTTGGCTATGTTGCTTTGTTCACAATATTTGAAAGCAGAAATGAATATGAGCATGCTGACTGAAACATTAGGTGGTCGTCATATACTTTGGTTATCAAATAAATATGACAACTTGCTTGATTCTGATGGAAAGGAGTTGCCTTGGGATGTGTTTGTTGTTGAACGGGCAGCACTTATCTACAGAATTTGTTGGTTCGCTTTGAAAAGTTATTCTTCCAAGTATACATTACTGGGTATGTGTACTAAGGATCTGTGCCTTTCTTTTGTGCATGCCTTCGTTACATGCTTATCAATGGCTTCTTGCTTCTCATGGACTTATGGTTTCATTCAGCTAAATGCACTTCTATGTTTCCTACCACTTTGCATTGAGTGTTGTGCATTTTGTTGTTGCTATCTGCTTTCTTCTTGTTGAATAATCTTCTACAAATTTTTTCTTCCAAGGTTCGAGAGACATTATTTCAGCTTTACAATGAATATGAGGCTGAATATTACAGCGAGATTCAAGAAATTGAAACTTCAAACTTCAATGTTACTTCTTCGGGTTCGGCTTCTCAATCAAGCTCGGGTTGGGATCAATATGCAAAATATATTAGATCAAAGGCAGCTCGTCCAACTCAAAAATCTGACCTCGAGAGATATTTAGAAGATGATTGTTATATCCACAAAGGAGACCCACTCAAATTTGATGTATTAAATTGGTGGAAGTTGGAGAGCAACAAGTATCGTGTTTTGTCAAGAATGGCTCGTGATATCCTTAGCATTCCCATCACCACTGTGGCTTCAGAAGCGACATTCAGTGCTGGTGGCCGAATTATTGATCCTTATCGTGCTTCGTTAGCTCCAGAAACGGTACAAGTGTTGCTATGTGCTGGTAATTGGTCTCGCAATCAATATGGAGTGAAAAAGAAGCCCAAGGTTAGTAGCATGGTTCCTTAATATGAATTTGTAAAAAGTATTAGTTAACGTAATAAATTGTAATCTTTTTATTTTGAAACAGGAGATGAAGCTACAGGAAATTATTCTTCCGGTGGTCGATTAGTAGTGCACAGTTGCAAAGGCCGGCTGCTCCCTGTTGCAAGGTAGAAAAAAATCTGTAACTTTCAGCTGTTTGTTGGTTTGAGCTCATTTGCTATTGGTCATGCTACCTTTACGAACTGCTAAGTACAGTTTTTTGTGGCTCTTTAATGTTTGTTGATTTGCCATGCTCTTTTGCTCTTTTTATTTGATTGAGCATTCTTTTTTTGTTTGGCTGCTAAACTTGATGTTGCTTGAATTATATTTCTGTGGAAAGTTTGAGTTTGGCCAGCCTTTAATCATGTCATCGGAATGGATAGAAATAACGTTGCAGTAACAATAAATTCTCGTGTTAGCTGATGCATCCTTGTTTGCCAAGAACTAAATTTTGGATTTGATATTAGAATAGCAATTCTTGATCACAGGTGTATTATCTTGTTTCAAACCAGGTGTATTATCTTTTTTGTTTTTATTTGCAGCAATTCGACGAGAAAGGGAAATTGCTGCAAAACGTGAGTACAAGGCTTGCAGTGAGCACCTACGGGGAAGATGACCTGATGAGCCTCATCCAAACTTAATGCAATTGTTATCTTCATTATAATGTGTTGCAAATTTAACTTCTTTGATGAACTGTGATGTTGTAAGCTGCATTTGGTTCTGTAACTATTTACTGGTTAAGTGTTCAGTTATATTTGGACTTTAACATTATTCGAGCCTAAACGAGCTTAAACGAGCTTAAACGAGCGAGCGTTAACGAGCTGAGATCTAGCTACCGAAGCAAACGAGCCTTAACGAGCCTTAACGAGCCGAGCTCGAATAATGAAAAAATATAACGAGCTCGAGCTCGAGCTCAAATATACAAGCTCGATCGAGCTCGAGCTCGAGCTCGAGCTTGGGAATCCTTAACGAGCTCGAGTCGAGCAAGGCACTACTCGGCTCGACTCGGCTCGTTTACACCCCTACTTGCACATAGCCTGCAACGATATTTGTGGTCAAGGAGAACCGCAACTAGTAGACCGAGTTTGAGAGTGGGGAAGAAAGTGTGAGGATAATTGATAGATAGGAGAGTCTTATTACAGAATTGAAGTAGCCCACTTCCTTCAAAAATCAAGAGCTACTCTCAAGCAGCGCTTCTCTCAAAAAGTCTTTTGAATAACTATTGGTGAAGCCTAAAATTTTTCCAACACGCCAAATTTCGTCTAGCTCTTTATCGAAAGAATCATCATGAGGCTGGGGCTGATCATCTTTTTCTAAAAGATTGTTTGGAGGGGGAGCTTTTGGGTTGGAAAGGGATTTGACATATTTGAATTTTTTTGGTTTTTTTGGGAACAAAAAAAGGCCTTAGACAGAGGAAAGGGAGTGGACTTGGGAAGTTTCTTAGTTTTTTTGGAAGAAATCTTTTTGATGCGTTGAATGAAACACCCCGACTCCAATTTACCCAACATACAGTAATTACCGACCAACAGTGCCACCACGTGGCCATCATACAATGAAAGTTAAGATTCACAATAGTACAACATCAAACAGTCATGCAATTACATTTCCGTTACCCGACACGGGAGTAACATCATCAGCACAGCGGAAGCATTTTCTAGATATGCAGTGACAGCTCATGCAAAACTCAATGCAAATTATGGGATCCGAGTCCTGACCGAGGAAACACCGCAACCGCCGGAATGCAATCCTGATTAATGATCAACTAACCTGCATAGACTGTGTGAGGGGTGAGACCAACCACTGATAAACAAATAAACCAAAGTATACAAGCAACCGCAATAACATCGAACCAGCAACAGAAACAATATAGTACAACAAGCATAGTTTAGCATCAAAATCAAACAAATAACCACCAATCAAGCTCACTGTCTAACCACACACTTATAAACTCATGTACAACTTGACGGACTTTCTAATTTTATTATTAGGGCCTCGTCACGTGAGAGGATAATGTTAAAGCAGTTCCTGTTTTCTTTTGTTGTAACAAATGAAGAAATGTTTTAGATTGAGGCTTGAGAGTTTTCTTTGTAATGAATAAAAGAAAACCTGAAATGTTTGTCACCAAAAAATGCGGTGTGATAAAACTTTCAATGAAGAATGGGTAATTGGCCATCCCCAGCGTGAGTGAAGACATCAGGCCAGCTACCCATCCAACTGAAGTTCAAATTAATGAGACTTAAAAAAAAAAAGAAAAAAGAGAAAAGAATTCAAGACTTCAAGGCTTAGAAACAACTAAAGTACAACTTAATTTTTCGAGTTTTTTTTTTTGTCTCTCGAGATTACCAATTATATTACAGCTCATATTTGTTGAATTGTACAAGAGATTTTGACAAAGATATGTCTCTACTTTCTTATTTTGCCGAGAAGGTGTTATTAGTTATTACACAACGGTAAACAGTAAACTGACCAATATGTTGATCCTCCCTCACTTGTCTTAAAAGGTATTAATAGCCGTTAGCCCACTTAATTATGGAAACTTTTCGGCCCAATTTAGTATTACAAGTACCGTCCACGTCCAAGCTGTATTAATTAGTCACATACTGACAGTTACCCTGCAATGACCCTTATTAAGCCAAGCCCACTTGTTTCAATGATCCAATCCAGTACATTATGGTGCCTTTCCTCGGACATTATAAATAATCATGGGCAAACCAGGACAGGGGCTATGCTTAAAAGAAAACTGGGTACAAGTAAAGTTTTGTGCTATGGGTCTCCTTCATCAAATATCTTGAACTATCTAGAATTTTGTTTTGATTTGCATCTTAATTGATCTAAATGTAGTTGTTTTTTTGTTGATAAAACATTCTTCTTGATTTTACGAAGGAAAGAAATGATCGATTTTATAGTTAAAGAAGGGCCTTGAGAATATAATTCTCGATTGGTTATAATATAATATTAGGCTCAAATTCTTTTTTCTTTTTCTACCGATTTTGTAAATCAATTCACACCAGAATATCCCACATTTTTATGATAGCGGACGATAGACAAAATAAAAAAGAAAAAGCAAAGAAACAAAAACGTTAAGAATCCTCGGCCGTTGGATTTCCCGTGTTTTCTCTCTGTTCCTCCCGCGTTTTCTTCTTTTTTTTAAAAAAAAAAAAATCTATAATTAGTGCTCTGTCTTCCATATTTGGTTATGGATTTTTTCATTAACTTAGATAAACAAACGGATAATCCAACCCTGCATGGAGGACTATTGTTTTTTGAATATATAGAAGTTAAGGTTATGATCCCTATCAATTTCCAGCTCGGGATAATATTAGTTCTGCCACCTCACCTCTTTCATTTATGTTTTCGTCTATTTTTGGGGGTGAAACACTTCCTTCGTTTATTAATGATTCGTTCTTCTTCCTGGAGAGCCGAGTTTGCCTGGTGCAGTGGTCAAATGAAGTGATATCAAGGCAAGTGGCAATTGAACAAGTTATTAGTACCGATTAACCTACTACATTTAGGCGAATCAAATTTAATGATTCAAACAGAGTACAAGAAAACAAAAACGCACGGAAGAAGCTATGGCATCTCTCAGTCCTTTTCTTTTCTTTTATGATGCTGTGATCCCAACAAATATTCAATCAGACAAGAAGTCATTAACCGCCAACTTCATTTCAATTTATGTTGCATAAATTGCTACATGTTATCAATCAAAATCTAATTGAGGCGTTATTTGAACTAGAATTTTATGGGGGTGTAAATGAGCCGAGCCAGTTCGTGAGCTTTTCGTGATGGGCTCGGTGAAAGTTCGTATTTGGCTCGACATTATCGAGCTCGAGCCGAGCTTTTATATCAAATGAGTCGAGCTCGAGCTCGGTAGTATTTGGCTCGTTAAGCTCGCAAGCTTTATCGAGCCTTATGAAGTTAGCATATTTTATCGAGCCTTATCAAATTAAATAAGCATTTAATATAAACAAGCCTAATCGAGCCGAGCTCGAACTTTTTGATTCTTCATCGACCTCGAGCCTATATTGAAGCCCAAAAGAAATGAGACTGCGAATCGGGTAGGAAGTGTGGACACACTGCTATATTACTATTATTCTTACTACCTATCTAACTAGGGACCCATGTTCGTGGAAAATTTAGTGCGGGTTACTAAACTCTCCAAGAAATTGAATTACACAAATTCAAACTTCGAAAACAGGAAGAGAGAGTTGAAGAGAAAATTTGATGTTAATAGAAAAAAATAACTTTAGGAGTTGTTAATCACGTGCATGGTTTAGTAATACACACACTGTATGTATGGTGTAACTACCTCCTATTTGACTAGTTTAAATCATTTTCTTTTAGGAAATTTTTGACTAGATTGATAATTGGTCATTTAATCAGCGTCTCCTAAGTCCTAACTTTGGTGACACCCAGAAATATAATTGATTCTCCAACGTCCATTTTTTCCTTTGGGGTGTTGGGTTGGGTCCAAAGCCCAGGTAGAGTAGAAGTCCAAGAACATTTTGGACAAATCGAGGAAGAAACTTGACTGTTAGCCTACGAGAGTGTACAAAAACAAAGCCGATAAGCAAAAGGTAAGCAACATTCCAAAAGAGGAAGAGGTCGAGAATGAAGAAAGAAAAAGGGAGTGCTTTATTGCTGGCTGTATAATACATATACCTCTCTCGACTCTTTACTGGACAAAAATGTAGGAAATAGAGCAAACTCTCTACTTTTTTTATTGTTTTATTAGCGTATTTACAACTAATCACTTTTCCTTTTGGAGACCTATACTGCTAGCCACTCTTGATTAGGTGCCCATATCTTTCTCAAAGGAGGAAATACATAGTACTACTGTCTAACCCAACAACTTATTTTTGATTTTGATGGTTTGACCAACCTATGCCTATTGAAAAAGGTCCCTACTATTGTAAAGAGCAGTTAAAGGAAGATATATATGGAACAATGGGATCAACTGTTCCAAACACTGTGTTCATGTTAGAAACAGAAAAGAGTTAATGACCATTAAAATACTGTCTTTCACGAAAAAAACAAGGTGGTTCAGGCAGGTCACATGTGCAATTAAAGGGTGGAACGACAACTGGCTTTTCAGGGCGAGTAATCTTGATCTCCATTATGGATGTCCAAAATGTACTAGGCATACATGAGTTATCACTTCTCAGAGGACGAAGCTAGCTTTCCAATTCCAATAATGTGAGGGAGTACCTATGTGGGTCTAGCCCAAAAGTTGTTGTGATTTAATGAACCCAGTCTAAGTACGTCGAATTAGGAAACACTTACTAAGATTAAGACGAGATCAAATCAGTCAATCACCTTATGATTTCTCTGTAACTATTTTAGTCATCACAGAGTAGAATTCAAACATATATCTTTTGGGCAAGTAAGTGTTTAGCATTCATCCACAAGGATCAACGGGCCCTCCCTGAGTTTGATATCACTTCAATTGACCACTGCACCAGGCAAACTCGGCTCTCCAGGAACTGAAGAACGAAGCATTAATAAAAGAAGTGTTTCAGTTTCACCAAAAAAAAGAAGAAAAAATAAATTAAAGAGGTGGCAGAGAACTAATATTATCCCGAGCTGGAAATTGATAGGGGTCATAACCTTAACTTCTATAGATTCAAAAAACAATAGTCCTCCATGCAGGGTTGGATATGTGATAAATAAGTGATTCGAATCCGTTTGTTAATGAAAAAATCCTTAACCAAATATGAAAGACAGAGCACTAATTATATTTTTTTTTTTTTTAAAGAAGAAGAAAACGCGAGAGAAACAGAGAAAAAACACGGGAAATCCAACGGGCAAGGATTGATAATTTGGGCTCGCCGACCCACCTCTATCTTTTTTACTCCAGTCAACAAATGGGGGCCCAATCGCCTGTTCACTAAATGAAACAAAGAGTGTTACGGCACCGTATGACCCTATCAATGACAAGTCGTTTATGCGACGCTGGTCCTACAAAATTCACACACCTTTCTCTCTTCTCTAGAAGGTTTTTTTTTTTTTTTTTTTTCACTGGTTGAGTAAAGTTTGGGGGTTGAAGTAATGAACGGCCTCTCGAATGCGGCACTGAGAGAGCAAAACAAGCAAAGCTGCAACCCAATACCAAGCGCAGCGATCTACATTCTAGCTACCCTTTTCGTCGTTGGCGTTTCCGTCTCCGTTTTCATCCTGGTTGTTGTCCACAACGCCTTCTTCTTCCTCGCTTTTCTGTTGCTATCTGCTCTTGTGGGTTCTTTTGTTGCCTGGAACGGAATCAGCTGGGGCCATAAAACTGCTGTCTTTTGCTTCTTCAACTCTTTCCCCGATTCTGACCTCCGTGCAGCTCGCGAGGGGTAGCTCGTTAAGATTACTGGGGTACTCTTTTTTTTTTTTCTTCTATTTTTCTGTTTTGTTCTTGATTCGCAGCATTTTATGCTGTTCTTTTATTTGGGAGCTAGTTTGTACTTGCTAGTGCTTCTTTATGTGCAGAATGGTAGAGCTGAATTCTTTCTTTTGATACTAGGTAAAGCTGAATTCTTGTTAGTGCTTTTTTGTGATTTGGGAGCTACTTT
The DNA here is from genome assembly GCA_028386065.3 of Turnera subulata. Lineage (NCBI taxonomy): Eukaryota > Viridiplantae > Streptophyta > Magnoliopsida > Malpighiales > Passifloraceae > Turnera > Turnera subulata. The sequence continues at coordinate 66,114 of JAKUCV010006797.1, read as the reverse complement.
GTTCTTGTTAGTGCTTTTTTATTTACAGAATGTTGAAGCTGAATTCTTGGAGCATTACTAAAACATAGTGTTTGGTTTTTCTACTGGCTACTAAATCTATCAGAGAATGTCAAGCATTGTTTAGTACGCACACAAATGTTGATTTCTTGAGCTTTAGAGCAGCTTCTCTTTGTTTAAGTTTCTTATGGATTGGTGGAAACTGGAAAGCTTTCAAATGCCAAACATCCTCATGACCATCAAATCAAGTGATCCCTAAACTTTCGGTTTGTTAGCTTAGCTGAATAGGACAGGGGAATCGCACCCTGATTCTAATTTTAACAAGATGAAGGGTGACGGATGGTGGAGGTCTTTGGTAGGGAGCTGCATTTCTAATGCGCAATGTTGGTGGCCAATTGAACGCATATTGGGATTTAGATTTCTTTTGGCACATACTTGGTGAGACATAATCATTTTGTCTTTATCCTTCTTGCAATTATGCCTATCAATTGCCTGGAACATCCTTCATCTTCCTTCTAATCAATAGAGGATCCATCTCTTTTTTCCCTCTAATGATCCCAGCCTGGACTCTGTGGGGATGTTTCTCTGGAATCTTCATACGAAAGAGCTACCAGATGTATTTGCACATCCACTCTTTTGATGAATACGGAGAATTTGGATGGAGGACAGCCAATTCTATTGCATCATGCTTCCAGTGGGATCTAACTTATTGTGAGGTAAGCCTTCAAGATTTCATTCTATTTGGCAGTGCTATATGTTCCTTTCCATGTCCCATCCATTCAAATTTTCAGTTGTCATATAGCAGTCCATATTTCTGGAAATAGCTGGGAATGTCAGGAACGTACTCAGCTGGACTGGAGAAAATGATTCAGTCTCAAATACTTTCGAAACACTATCCTTATTGAAAAATTTCTGTGTATTCTGAGTACTTTATGTCCTATTGATTTTACTCTGAAGTTATGCTTGGACTACATAAGTTTTTCTTGGAATTTTAATTCCTAAATGTTCCATCCGGGATTGTTTTCAGACAGAGGTTCTCCACTGACTTTTACATAATCGACCAAAAGTGTGGTATCAGAGCCATGGTTTAAGCTGGCTCGGGCTGTAAAGTTGTTCCCCTGATTGTCGAGAGTAAACTGGTCACAACAACAAGACAATGCAGGAATTTCTCTCCTCACTTAAGGAAATGGTTGCAGGAAAGACACCTCCCTGCTGAAGCACGGTTACTACGTTTGGAAGAAGGGTAAACTTCAAATATTTTGTACATAAGCTTTATTTCTCTATTGCTTCTGTGCATAATTTGCCAGAGGTTATGACCTGGCTTTTTTTTTTTATGAATTCACAGATATGTGCAAGAAGGCGGCCTTGTGACTGGTTGGCATGCTGCATAGACATAATGATCTTCCGATGATTGTTCACCCGCAGGAGCTCCTCTCCACAGGATGTCTATGGCATAAGTTTTTTCTTCCGGTGGATACAGATGGACTGATCATACGAGTCCCTGAAACTGCTGTCCCTAACATAAACCCTGTCTATGGGTAGCAGCTAGAACAATAATGTCTAACCCTTGTGTTCGCGCACGAACAGCAAGCGACCCTCAACTCACCGATTCGACTGTTTGAAGAGCCAAACCGATGACCAGATTCGACCGTTGAAAGGCCGAACGGACGGTGTCGCGCGTCCTGGACTGGGTTTTGATGCTGACCTGCCGATCCGACCGATGAAAAGGCCAGACCGACAACCGAATCCGACCTTTAAATGAAAGGCCGAACGGACGAACGTCAAACGCCCTAAATCGGGTTTTGTGTTTTGGATTTTCTAAGTTACACTAAACTAAGAAAGCATGATAATGATAAACTAATAAAAGGTAAAAATTGTTCTTTCATTGAGGAATTTTGCCATCCACGGTACAAGTGTTATCCATAACCTTATATAAGTTATCCCAAAACAATTGATAAAATCATAAAACGCCTAAAAACCTTATTTCAAATTCTAAACACCACTCGAAGCGGAATATCCTCTAATCCCGACACTTTCCCTTTTAAACTTTCAAATACGAAAAGAAATCATAGAAGATTGCGCAGGCTCTAACGATCTGTGGAATTTCCTGATCACAAGTCAATCCTTGATTTGCCAATATCCAAACTCACAATTCAAATTCAAGTCCAAGGACCGATCCTTGACCAGCATAAAACATCGGACTTAGAAAGATATCAATCCCAATCTAGCGCCCCCGACCTGTATTGGATATCGGGCTTAGTCCAATGAAAGACGAGTGACCCAAGGCACCTATCCTAGCCCGATGAATGACATCGATCCTAGCCTGATGAATGACATCGGTCCTGGACCTGTGGATGACATCGGTCTTGGACCTGCGGATGACATCGGTCTTGGACCTGCGGATGACATCGGTCTTGGACCTGCGAACGACACCCTGGACCAGTAGTAGACATCGGTCTTGGACCAAACAAATGGGCCTTTACGATTTTGGTCTTGGTGTAAACAGTTGCCCCCCTCAGCCCTTTGATTGGAGACTATCGCAAATCGAAGGGGTGATCCTTACCATCAGCCAAAATCGAAACACCAGGACCAGAAGTCAACTCAAACGAACGACAAGGCAAGAGTCAACCCCATGGACACCTCGTCGGTCGATCGAGCAAAAAGGTCACCCTGTCGGTCATTTGAGAAGAAAGTCAACCCTATCGGTCAACCGAGCGACAAGTCAAACCTGCCGGTCAACCGGTCAAAAAGTCAACCCCGCCGGTCGGACAAAAATAGACCTCGCCAGCCAATCGGGTAAAAAGTCAACTCCATCGGGCAACCGAGCAAAAAAGTCAAACCCGTCAGTCAATCGGCCAGAAAGTCAACCTCGACGGTCAACCGGGTCAAAAGTCAATCCCGCCGGTCAATCGGGTTAAAAGCCAACCTCACCGGTCAACATGACTAAAAGGTCAACTCCATTGGTCAACCAGGTCAAAAGTCAACCCCATCGGTCACCAGGGTCAAAAGATCAACTCCATCGGTCAACCAGATCAAAAGTCAACCTAATCGGTCAATAGAGTCAAACGGTCAACCAGATCAAAAGTCAACCTCATCGGTCAACAAGGTCGAAAGGTCAACCTACAAGACATAGACCGACCTGCAAGATCCATCCATCGATCAAAACCTATGCTCTGCAATATCCCACTAAGAACGACCTGCGACAACAGAGAGCCCACGGCCACCAAGCAAGAACGCCACCACTACGAGCTCGCAACAAACAACCTCTCAATGTCGGCAACAGGCCCCTCTTCGTAAGTCTCAATCTCAACGTTGGCACCATATATCGCGTTATGTAGTTACTGCAGAATATAAAAAACGATCACAAGTAATGGCCTATGTCACAGATCCATCAAGTAGTATCGGAGGACCTCACGACCGCCCTACATCACAGGTTGATGTAAAAGTTGACCCAGATCGATCTAGGACTAAGTGGATGATCCCACTAGTCGATCTGCCTGAGACACAGATCGATCAATTCAGGTAACAAGCCGCAGACCCACCCAGTGCCGAACGACCAATCAACCTCATCATAGGACGGCAACCACACTTCCCACAAAGTCACCATCAAAAATAGAATTTGATAAACGCTTAAATAACCATCGATCAACCATAAAAATCACAGATCGGCCCTCTCGTAGTAACGACCAATCTCCCGCATCGATCCGTGTAATATTTGCCAGATAAATATAAAACGACCACAAGGAACGGCCTATGTCACCGATCGCTCACATATCGTTCCAGGAAAAAGTGGATGATCCCACGACCGACCTGAGACACAGATCGATCCAAGTAGCCAACACCAAACCCGACGAGCCGACATCTGCCCACGACCTTATCTCTCTATAAGATATTTTATAGAATCAATTTTATATAATAAGATAAAATCGATCCAAGTAGCCAACACCAAACCCGACGAGCCGACATATGCCCACGACCGACCTGAGACACAGATCGATCCAAGTAGCCAACACCAAACCCGACGAGCCGACATATGCCCACGACCGACCTGAGACCCAGATCGATCCAAGTAGCCAACACCAAACCCGACGAGCCGACATATGCCCACGACCGACCTGAGACACAGATCGATCCAAGTAGCCAACACCAAACCCGAAGAGCCGACATATGCCCACGACCGACCTGAGACCCAGACCGATCCAAGTAACGACTGATGACGAACGACCTATCACACCTCTTCACAGGTTGGCAATTTTACTTCCCCACGAAAAGAACAAAACCGCCACCTATTTCTCTTGCAACCGACCCAAGCCACAGATCGATCCAAGTAGCAATAGCCCCAAATCCAAATATAGTAGTAAGTGAGCTCACATATCGACCTATGTCAGATGGGTCCACGTAGCAAGCCAATCTCACATATCGATAATGTAGCAGTAAGTGACCTTACAGAACGATCGACCTATGTCACAGATCGATCCACGTAGAAGTAGATGATGATCGGCCTATGTCACAGATCGATCCAGGTAGTAGTAGATTGCCTCATAGATCGATCAGCCTATGTCACAGATCGATCCAGGCAATAATAGATGGCCTTATGGATTGGTCAGCCTCTGTCACAGATCGATCCAGGTAGTAGTAGATGACGATCGGCCTATGTCATAGATCGATCCAGGTAGTAATAGATGACGATCGGCCTATGTCACAGATCGATCCAGGTAGTAACTACCAATTTCACAGACCCATCTAGCATGGTAATGGCGGATCGATCTATGTATGTATTAATAAATGATTCCACAGATCGATCTATGGAGTAAGTAATGGCCGCCATCACCTCCAAAGCTTATCTCCAAGAAACCATCTCCAAATCAAATTTCTCCATAACCCCTCCCGTACCAATTACCTGAAGAAAATCATCACCAAGATCATCAAAGGTAACTCCAAAATCACCTGTCGTGACTCTCCCCAAAGTCGCTTCTTATAAAGGCGAGGTAAAAAACAAAAACGTCTTGTTCAAACAAGCCGTGGACAACCCCCAACTTCTCATCGTCTTGTTTTGTAGTGGTAAGTGGCGATTTCCAATCTCCAACAGTCGATGGTAACTCAAAAATTAAACCATCAAGGGGCAATCTCCAATCTCCAATAATCGCCACTAACCCCAAAACCATAGATCACTGCTTGTTGCGACAAAACGATGAGACCCAAATTTATAATGGCCGAAAACGCATATGAACATTATTTTTCACAACAGCAACCGATGCCCATCGGTCTTCCCTTTTACTTTTACGCCTCAATGACCGATACGGTCTAGAAACAACCACGACCGATCTCAATGGTCCTCTTTCTTCCTTCTTTCTCGGGAGCAAGATAAACGTTCTTCTACCACCAGTGTTGAACGTTTTCTTTCACAATGGCTTGCCTTCTTGCCACGTCCTACCAAACTTTTTTTACAGTGGAACAATTATAACGATTGTTCAACCAAGCCAAAGAATTCCCGTAAAGGCCATCATCGGCCACAAGCGGTTCACATATTTTCCTTTTAAAAATAATTTGTCTGCATTGGTTGTGAACAACAATCACTCTAAAACAAACTTTCACCAGCCAAACTCAGCCTTGAACTATTGTTTGGCTAAAACAAATCAACCACGACGGACAGGAGCAAAGACCCGATCACAGCCAGAAATACGAAGCAACAGCCTTTAGCATAAGAACTAGAACCCAAGTCGAGCTCCACAGACAAACATACTATGCAGGCCAATATAAATATCGTAACTCCATGCTGCAAAGAACAAGGAAACTGCTCACCCCTTAAAGGTTGGACCTCTGTGTGCTCCAGTATCATGACATCATCAGGTTCATCTCCTTCCTTGACATCTCCATCCAAAGAAAGTGACTGGTCTGATCCTGCATCAACAGAGATTGGCAACACAAGATTCTTGGAAATCGGTGCCTTCACTGGTAAAGAGCCAAATTGTATGGCCTGTAGCATCTCCACATCAGCCTTGTTCACCTCAGGAAAAGCAGCATCCTTCTTGAGTTCAACCAAGTCGACAGACCTTCGTTTGGGGACCCAAATCTTGGTTAACGGCCGTGCACGGTGTGACTTGATCTCCTTTTTTATTGGATGTTTGATCTCCGACTGCACCTGCTGCTTGGGCAGTGAACGCCGTTGGTTCGCTGGTCCCCCAGATCGTTCTAACAACCTGGATGACTGATGAGACTGAGTGCCCAGTCTTTTGACTATCGGTCTTCTAGAGTCTGCAACTTCACTCTGGATTGGCCTAGGCTTGGCCAATGGTCCTCCTGTCCTCTTCAATGATGTCTGGTGGCTGACACCTAGTTCCCTCCTTAGGCGCTGCATGCGTCTCTTCTGGGTCTTGGTAAGCCCAAATCGCTCAAAGCGAGTCTCCAAATCCCTTAAGTGTGCGTGTGGGGAAACCAGAATTCGTCGTTGTTGCTTCCTCGGCTGGTTCACATGCCACCTACGATCCTTGGGAGCTAGGGGCCTGATCAACCTGGACGGAGGCCTACTATCAACTGGTTCGGATCGGAGCTGCACCTTAGGAATGATCCTGCTGCACTCAAAACACCGTGTTACCTCATCGTTGACCTCTACTGCCCTTGGCTTGATCTTTGCACCAGAATCTGTGACCTCGATCTGCGGCTTGGGGGTGTTGAGTGACCTATTCTGTACATAGCCAGAACCAAGAATCTGTCGGCTATAACCATTGGGTGTGGCCTTACGGTTCCAGCCCTTGGGAATGGTCTGGCAGTTCTGGCCTTTTGTAGTGGCAAGTTGACCACAAGCGGCGGTCTTTCGGTCCTGGACACCAGGCATTGTCTGTTGGTCCTTCTTATTGGGAATAACCTGGTGGCTCTGGCCAGCAGCAATGCTCTGTGCATCATGGCCTTTACCTTGCAAAGCCAATGGTGACGATTCTTCTTTATGAGGGCCTGGATCTGTGCTGCCCCCCTGGTGGGCAGGTTTTACCTCGTCATCACTAGAATCTGGATGGCCAAGATCAAAATATTGATCATCCATTAGTTGATCCCCCTCGGGGTACACATCAAAGCATGGTTGATCATCATCCTTACCAGGACGATCATGGCTAGACCGGCCTAAATGGTTGCTGCCTGACCAATATTGGTCTTGGCCTTGCCCCCCTTGTTCTGACGTGCTTGGGAGACCATGACGGTGGTGTTCATCCTCTTCACTTGTGAGAGAATCGTGGTCGTCAAGACCTTCCCAAAGAGAAAGCCCTAATGCTAGTCTTTCGGCCATAATCTCAATTATAGCCTGTCGAAGTTCCGAATCTTCCTTGGTTTCTGGCATGATGAATGCTCAAAAAAGAAAAATTCTTCTCATCTCGGGTATGGTAAGTGCTCAGCAACAAGACTTCTGTAGTGGAACGTGTTTGTCCCACTGGGCGTGCCAAAAACTGTTCGCGCACGAACAACAAGCGACCCTCAACTCACCGATTCGACTGTTTGAAAAGCCAAACCGATGACCAGATTCGACCGTTGAAAGGCCGAACGGACGGTGTCGCGCGTCCTGGACTGGGTTTTGATGCTGACCTGCCGATCCGACCGATGAAAAGGCCAGACCGACAACCGAATCCGACCTTTAAATGAAAGGCCGAACGGACGAACGTCAAACGCCCTAAATCGGGTTTTGTGTTTTGGGTTTTCTAAGTTACACTAAACTAAGAAAGCATGATAATGATAAACTAATAAAAGGTAAAAATTGTTCTTTCATTGAGGAATTTTGTCATCCACGGTACAAGTGTTATCCATAACCTTATATAAGTTATCCCAAAATAATTGATAAAATCATAAAACACCTAAAAACCTTATTTCAAATTCTAAACACCACTCGAAGCGGAATATCCTCTAATCCCGACACTTTCCCTTTTAAACTTTCAAATACGAAAAGAAATCATAGAAGATTGCGTAGGCTCTAACGATCTGTGGAATTTCCTGATCACAAGTCAATCCTTGATTTGCCAATATCCAAACTCACAATTCAAATTCAAGTCCAAGGACCGATCCTTGACCAGCATAAAACATCGGACTTAGAAAGATATCAATCCCAATCTAGCGCCCCCGACCTGTATTGGATATCGGGCTTAGTCCAATGAAAGACGAGTGACCCAAGGCACCGATCCTAGCCCGATGAATGACATCGGTCCTAGCCTGATGAATGACATCGGTCCTGGACCTGTGGATGACATCGGTCTTGGACCTGCGGATGACATCGGTCTTGGACCTGTGGATGACATCGGTCTTGGACCTGCGGATGATATCGGTCTTGGACCTGCGGATGACATCGGTCTTGGACCTGCGGATGACATCGGTCTTGGACCTGCGGATGACATCGGTCTTGGACCTGTGGATGACATCGGTCTTGGACCTGCGAACGACACCCTGGACCAGTAGTAGACATCGGTCTTAGACCAAACAAATGGGCCTTTATGATTTTGGTCTTGGTGTAAACACCTCGACATGAAAGTTCAGATATATACTGGCATTAGATACCCTGGTTTATAAATGTTCGTCTTGTAGATACTTACCCTTTCTCTTATGCTTCTATTCTCGTGTCTAAAGTTACAGCTAATTGGATTTCCCATTTCCCTTGCATTAAGATTTTCATATATCATGGGTCCATTTTCTTCTATACCTCAAAAGAAATGGAGCGTTGCAAGTGACTAAACCAATTTTAACTTTTTATGCCCTACCAAACGACTTAGTTGCTAGTGTACTGCTGCAGCCTTTCTTATAGAAGTCGTAGTATGAAGCGTAGCAAGTGGGTAAGCCATCTGCTGCAGCTTTACTCACAGATGCTTTTATCAGGCTGACACAAACCAAAACATTTGAACTTAGAATTGGTTAGGGCCTCTCCCCGAAGGGGGAAATGAACCCTACAGAAATTGGCGTATGCCGCTATCAGCCGCGAGCACACGGTATTCTTTAGTAAAAGGCGAAAGAATAGTTCACTCTGTGCTCACCGCGCAGCAGCGTGTACTGACACGATGGCTTGTTGGGCTTCTTATAGATGGGTTACTATGCTTCACTCTTTAACTGCTCAATGTGGGACTCCTCCATATGGTACAACAAAAACTAGGAACAATGGAAGAAGGGACTTTTTTTGGTCTTAAACCTTTATGCTTGAGTCCAAATTGGTATCAAACCTTTCTCAAATACTAATCAAGTCCTAAAAGTTACATTAAGTGAGAAAATTGAGTCCTAAAGTGGATTTCCGTTAAATTTCTTAGACATGTCCGTTAAGCTTCATACTTACGAGAGGGAAGTTTGTTGGTCCTAAACTCTTATACTTGAGTCCAAATTTGTATCAAACCTTTTCAATGTGTCAATTGAGTCCTAAACGTTACATTAAATGAACAAATTCAATCCTAAAGTGGATTTTCGTTAAATATTGCTACTTGTCCGTTAACTCTTACTCTAATATTATTAAAAAAATTTCATGTCAGCAATACGTGGCAGGAGGTTGAAATATAAAATTTAGAATTTTAGTTCAAAGTAAACTACATATCTTTTGGCCAAATCATACGTATGTCAAATTAGTATTCTAATAATTCTATATTTTTAATTTTTTGTTCATTCTCATTTCTGAAAAATAATTTTCAGAATTTATAATTTTTGAAAGTCTAAAAACATGAAAAATTAGTGTCTTAATATTCAATTTTTTTCTTTAAATTTTTTCCAATTTTTTTCTGAATTTATAATTTTATATTCTAAAAATATGTCAAATTAAGAGTCCATGATTTTTAAAATAATGTTTAAATTTTTTTCCTTATTTCTGTTTTTGGAAATAATTATCCCAATTTAATTCAAAATTCTAAAGGAATATTAAATTAGTGATAATTTACACATTTTTATATTATTTTTTTCTCATTTTCATATGTGGAAAATAATTTTCAGAATTTATAATTTTTGAAATTAGAAATTTCAAAATAATTTTCTTTTTTTTCTCCATTTTATTTTAAAGAATATAATTTTCTAAATTTATAACTGTAAACTTTGAAAAAAAATATGAAACTTATGTGGCTCATGTAAGTATGAGGCTTAACGTACATGTTTGAGAATTTAGACAAAAAATCGCTTTAGGACTCAATTTGCTTACTTAATATACGGTTTAAAATTTGATTAGCACTTTGAAAAAGTTTGATACCAATTTGTTGGACTCAAGCATAAAGGTTTAGTACCAAAAACGCCTTCTTCCCACAATTTTATGACGGCGGACAATAGACAAAATAAAAAAGCAAAAGCAAAGAAACAAACACGTGAGGGCAAGATGATTGTAAAAGCAGCAGCACGTGACTGACAGTGTTTCAATAACAGCCATATAAATTTGAGTATCGAAAGAAATAGCCATATAAATTGTATTTACGCCCACGTTGGAGAAGGGCAGATAGCAAGAAGGGTTGTTGAGTTACGTGCATTTGCACAGATAGTTAATTAATTAGCCACCCAAAGTAGTCCATTGGGTCAATTATAAGAGAGAATTATGTACGTATCAGAATCTTACTTGAGATCCTAGTTTTGCATTTAACCAAAATAAAAAAGAATTAATTTGCAGAAATTAAACTAATCACAACTCATTGCCTAATTGTTTAAAAGGGGAAATAAGATTGTGAATTTTGTATGCTCTGCAGAGCATCAGTCTCATGTTCCTGCCTTAGGTTCTTACACTTCTCTCTCTCTTGACATTAGCTGTTTCGGAGAGAAAAGAAAGCAGGGCAAGCGTGAAAGGAAATGGGAAGGGCTCCTTGTTGCTCCAAGGTTGGGTTGCATAGAGGTCCATGGACTCAAAGAGAAGACACATTGCTTTCAAAATATATTGAGGCACATGGTGAAGGCCATTGGAGGTCATTGCCTAAGAAAGCTGGTATAATTATCTACTGATCATATCTTTTTGTTCCCCGAATCCCATCTTCTTTCTTACTATTTTCTGTCCTATATTTGTGCTTACACGGAAAATTCAGATCACATATTCATTCATCTGGATACCTAAGGATTTCTGCCTGGGGAAGACGCATTATACATGGATAGTTAAATTGAGTTTCCAATATTAATTCTAGCTTAATTATCTAGTTTCCATACTGTTCTGAATTGAACTTAATTTTTCCACTCTTCTTAGACATGTTAATTAAATAAAAAAGGAGTGTGTGATATCGTTCTTCCTTTCTTCAGCGGAGTGATTGAAATGTTTTCTTCTTAAAATTTTTGCTTGAGTTATTCATTTGTTTTAGATAGTGTAATGCACTATACTGTTCCTTAACTTGGTTTTCTACTTTTATTCTTCAAAAAAATTTGGTTTCTACTTTCTTTTTTTCTTTTTCTCTGATGAACAGTTTATCTCATTCTCCACTTAATAAAAAGGCCTTCTGACCAAAGAAAAAAAAAAACTTAATATAAATGCTCAGTTATAGCTTCGAATAAGCCAAACCATTTTACTAACAAGTAACAACACCACACCTAATTACTAGTCCACACATGTTTCCACATGTTTCCTTTTTCTCAGGCATTGAAATTAATATTTGACTGCTTAATACAATTTGCTTAGGATTTTTTTTTTGGAGGGGTTTAAAATGTAACAGACCTGTTGGCTTTGTACTATACATACTTACAGAGAAAAGGTATGAAAAAACCTATTTAACACCTGTCTCTTTCTCCATGAAAACCCATAAAAACACCTTGAAAATGAAAGGCCTCCTCAGGTGTGGGAAGAGTTGCAGACTAAGATGGATGAACTATTTAAGGCCGGACATAAAGAGAGGGAACATCACTCCTGACGAGGAAGACCTCATCATCAGAATGCATTCCTTGCTAGGCAACCGGTGGTCTCTCATCGCAGGAAGACTTCCAGGTCGAACCGATAACGAGATCAAGAATTACTGGAACACCCATCTTAGCAAGAGACTTAGAAGCCAAGGAACCGACCCCAACACCCACAAAAAATTGTCAGAAGCAGACCTACTCCAACAAGAGGCGGCCAAGAGAAGGAGAAGCAATAACAACAACAAAAATACCGCCAAGAGACAGAAAGCGGCGGCCAAGACAGAAAAACCCAAGGTCCATCTTCCAAAACCGGTTAGGTTGACTTCCTTGCGCTTACAAAGAAACGACAGCTTCGAGTGCAACACAAACGTCAGTACTGGATCTTCAAGCCAGGAAAAGGAGGTGTGCTTTGGTGCAGAAACTGTAGATGAAGTTCCCAGCTGGTGCAAATATTTCAAGAATGGTGGTGGTGATTATGAGAATGGGGCCAGCTTTCTTGTTGAAGAAGTTAACGCATCAGATGATCTTGAGTGTCAATCTCCTGGACCCATCACAAACAGCCTGGAAAAGCTGTACGAGGAGTATCTGCAGCTACTGAAGACTGATGATGATCAAGCTCAGTTAGATTCCTTCGCTGAATCATTGTTGCTGTGAAGAACTAAGCACAATTATAACTAATTTAAATTGCAGCAATAATTATTTGGCGTACGTACGGATGCATATTGTCAGAATCAAATTTAATTAAGAGTTTGTACATACTATTTCACACTCATGATGTGGTCGCCGTCTGTCACAATGATGCATCATATCGTAATAATATTGTGATAATGACATCTCCACTTGTATTTCGCACTTGAAATTTCTATATGTAAAAGGCTGTACCAACTAGCGAATTCAATTTGTGTGTGATTAATTGTTCTCTCCCATCGAAGTTAGTTTAAATTGTCCTCTTCTCCTAATTAGTGCATGGTACAAGTTTCTTCTAATCACCCAAAAAGGGGAGTAATGAATCCCGGAGACAGGGATTAAGTAAATATTATCACCATCACCCCCACCTTTCACCATTACTCTGAAAATTTTGATGAAAAAAGGCGTACAACGTATATAGAAGTAGAACCACATCTCATGTCGAATGTAAAAGCAAGCAAGATACATCGACAGATGACTTTTCGAGTGTTTAATTAATTAGAGTCTAGAGAGGATCTACATCTGTCGATTTCGTCAATTCTACCACGCATTTCCCTATGATTAGAGAAGATTTCATTTTTGTGATCATGTGCATATATATGTGTTCCTAAAGCATATTTTGGATCGAAGCCATAGGAGGATGAAATGACAAGATGTTTGTGTCATTACGTAGACATATGAAGCTCATTTTTTTCCCATTACTTTTGGTTGCTTCTTAATTAGATCGTTAGATGAGCACGTGATCAGCCTCTATTCCTAGAATTAATCATTTTACTCGGTAGGTGGATTTAATTAGTCATACAATAGCATTCCCCCGTAGAACATTTACCATGGGTCACATTGGACCCCATTAATCAACATAATGATTCCTGCCTGTAGGATTATTGTGATATGGGGCCATTTTCTATCTTCAATATATATATAGTGGACCTTGTTTGCTAAAAAAAAATAAAGACCTTGTACTCGCAGAGGAACAGAAAAACTTGACTGTTTTATTGTCCTAAGGGAAGAGACGAGAGAGGTATATATATTCTTGAATTTTAATTTGGATAATTCGGGATAGTTCCAATCATACCGAATTTATTATATTTTGCTTAATCCACTTACAAATTACATAATCTAAAAATTTTCCAAAATTACATAAATCTAAAAAATTTTGAACCATCTATTTTTTAATTTTATCTTGAAATGATTTAACAAGTATAAACTAATACTAAAGTGTAAAAATAAAAATAAAAGCATTCATATCCTCAAGAAAAGATTTTAGAGATGACAATTTGAGAGAATACAAGCAACACTTCTGACTTCATATTATACTCTCTCTCCTTTTGTACAACAAAACTATAAAAAAATATGGATATGAATATTTTTATCTCTTTTAAAAAATAATGATAAAATGATAAGATCTTGGAGTAACTTTTAAATTATATTGGTTTTGTTTTTTTAATGCATTTTTTATCATTAATTTCTCTCTATTATTTTATATAATTAATTAAATATTAATTATTTTTTTTTAAAAAAATAAATATCAAGATATTGAGTAACTATCAAAGAAAGATTTTTAAATTTTTTTATTAATATAATAAGATATTTAAATTCTACGCCAGTATATTCCACGGGTGTGTACTAGTAATAATAATATAGCGGTGTGTCCACACTTCCTACCCTATTCGCACTATTTTTCTTTTTTTTTGCATCATCCTCCAGGTTCGACCAAGAAAATGGGCCGTTAAATGGACGCAACTACTCGACCGAAATAATCAATTCGGCAAAACCCACATCTCGGCCCGATAAATAGCCCACACCAATCTCGTACCAAGTACTACCAGAGGTAGAAGAATTGAAAGAAAACCCCCCTATGACTCTTGAAATTATCAATCTCCTCCCAAATGGCAACCGTTACAGTAGCTGCTGCTCCGTGGAAGCAGCTCCTGCTAAGCGCATTGGAATCCAATTCTCACCGAAAGCATTCTTCTTATTTCCAGTTGGTAACGTCTCCCTCACGCGCGCGCGACTCTACTAACCGGATTCAGCAACAACTCTTCTTCTCCTTCTTCTTCCTCCTGTTTGTCGGTTAATTCTGTTTACTGCTGTTTCAGGCAACCGTTGGATCAAGCGGCAGACCTTCCAATCGCACCGTTGTTTTCAGGTTCTCTCTCGTGGTTGGCGTGCTTTTCTATGTCTACAATCTCTGTGAAATGAAAGGAAATATGAAGTGATTGTTTTTTTCTTTTTTGGTTTTTTTGCAGGGGATTTGCAGACAATACCGATAATATCCTTATAAACACCGATGCCCGAACTCGAAAGGTTTCGCTTTCTTGTCTTGGTTTTTCGTTAGCTTTTGTCTTTTGGTTATTATTCATTGTCGGAATTTTGCTTTGTCAAAATCTGCTTCTTCTTTCGATTTTCAGATTGAAGAGCTTAAGCATTGTCCATTTGCTGAGGTAATAATGATTTTGTGTTTTTTCTTTTTCTTTTTCTTTTTTGGGTTGGTTGTCTGGTAAAATTGAGTTCTATTTTGGTTTTTTCTAGATATGTTGGTACTTTACGGACACTTGGGAGCAGTTCCGGATCAACGGAAGAGTTGATGTTATCGATGAATCAAATCCTGATCCAGTAAAGATTCAGGTTTTACTATATTTAGTGTAGATTTCTGTGCCTTGATATGCATTTAATCTCAATACTTAACTGTAATTGTAAGCTGTTAATGTTGAAGAACAAAAGTTAATGTTGAAGAACAAAAGTTTCAAGTAAAGTTAGAAAGACATACATGATGTAAGCAATTTGGGTTGTGTTGAAATTGGTGAGTAGCCACAGTACAAGAAATTAAACATTGAGCTGCTTAATTTCACACAGATTATATGAAGTGGCCATTTTGGAATAACCTGCTTTGTCTTGTGATACTATCAACTTTGTGTTCCTCATGTTTTATAATCCACGGTGCAGCAGAGAGAGAAATCCTGGTTTGCTAGTTCCGTGAGATCAAGAATGCAGTACTTGGGGCCTAATCCAGGCCTTCCTTCTCTAAGTGATCAACCTTCGCCGGGATTCGTTCTAGATCCTTCTTCAGGCCCAGTTGCTTCATTTTGTCTGCTGGTTTTAGATCCTGACCAGGTATGGAGGCTTCTCTCCTCTTGAATGAAATTGCTGTTTCTCCCGTCAATAATTGTGAAGTTCTCCAATTGCAGGTGGATTACCTGAATTTGAAGAGTAACCAGAGGATGTGTTTTACCTCCAGACAGAGTGCCAATGGAAGTAAGTGCTGGAATTCAGAGAGGGTCAATCCATAAAAATCTAAAGAGAAAGACAAGCCTGTGATGAGACAATTCTAGATTTTTGTCACTGATAGTAAATAAAAAATAAATGATTGATGTTATCCTGAATATGCAGTGTAAAATCATTTGTGTTAACCTCCAGAAGAGGACTTAGATGTACAAAGTCTCCAATATTGTTACAATGTAGATCGGGAATTTGGATCACAGCTGAATTGAAACATCACCTTTACACCAGAGAAAGAAACTTTTCCCTTCTTGCTTGTAGATTCTGTATCACCAATTCTATAAGTCTGCTATGTGCTATCTTCCTTTGCAAAGCATCTTACCCAAATGAGTATCCAGCATTTCACCTAAAGGCAGAACGAAATTGAATGAAATGGGTTAAACCATCTGAACAGCTAAGATTGTGGAATACTCATTTGAGCAAGAGGCTTTCCTGTGGAAGAGACAATGCTTTCATTATGTGAAAGGAACTATCAAAAATTAGTCTTTTATGGCCTATGGTTTACTTGCCAACTACTATCTTGATCTTGATGGTTGATATGAAAGGTGGTTGTACCGCCACGCCAATGTTTCCTGAACGGTAAAAGTATTAACCTGCCATTTTCTTGCGACGTCAGCACATGCAATATTGGGCCGTTGGCTGAATTGTTTGCCCTGTATTACGGTAGTACCTCTCCTGTTTACACTTTCACCAAGTCTCGGTATGTGATCATGTTTACTCCTTTTGATCCCGTGATTTATAGAGTTTTCAATTCATTATTAGATGATTCGTTGACGCGTTTATATGTTGCGTCATTTTCTCTTATGAAATCTACATATAATCATTGTACTTCACCGAGCTCTTGTACTACACTTTAGTACTACTAGTAGCTGTTCAATCCGGAGTAGGTACCTACTACTCTTTATATATCAAACTTTGTGAACTTGCAAAGTTGAAGACCAGGGTTGATGCGTTCAATGGGAAGCATATCAAGGTGAGTCTTACCTCTCAAAGTTTTTTTCCAACTTTCTCTGTTTTCTCAGTTTCCCTGACTACCCATAGGTCATTATGTTTATGCAGACAATTGACCTTAGCCTAGGACATCGCCATCTACCTTTCAAAGTATTTTTAACTGTATTCGTACTGTCTGGGACCTCCTCCATTGTTGACCGTCCGATTGATGCCAAGGTAGGTGTATATTTCATTTATTTCTTGATACATGAGTTTTTCATTTCCACTTATAATTGGTAGTTGTGATCTGGTTTGTGTAATTAGTACTAGCATGGTGCGCCTGACTTTCATGTGGTAATAAAATTGGTCATCATGAATTTAAAAAGAAATTCAAGGAAAATCCCCCTCTCTAGTAGTAACTTTCTAGATTTCTATCCGCCACCAAGTTTGTACCTTTTTCCAGCCCAACGTTTGTTTGAGCCCAGGTCTTCAATCTAGAGCTCTTTTTACTCTTCTGTTTTATATGCGGGCCAAAAGCCCAAATACAAGTGTAATTGAAAATATCACTCTTTTTTTTTTTTTGATTTTCAAGAATTCCAATCTGCAAATTTAATAATGAAAAGCCTACAATCATATCATGTGCACGAAAAGATGAAGCATTTCATTGTGCAAAAGGGTTATTAGAGACTAATACGAGAGAGAAATTAAGCAACTGAATTCAAATTCGCAAATTTATTAGTACAATCTTGATCACATCTTTACACCCACAATTTTCAGAATCTCAAAGAAATTGGCCAACATAATTTGTATTGCACACTTGCGCCAAAAGAATCCTTGACACGGAAATACCACAACCATAAAACTTGTTCATTATTGAAATGAAAATAAACGTGCACTAGCAACGGGGCAGATCGGCAGGAGGGTGAGGGAGAGTCTCCAAGTGGCCTACCCCATTCTTCACTATCAACACCGTAGCTAATCCCCATGATTGGTGTGAATCAAGGTGGCAATGCATAAACCAAACCCCTATTACAAAAAAAACAAGAGGTCATGATCAGTAACACCTAATTATTAATTAATATATTAAGAACCAGAGAAAAAAAAAATAAGATTTATATAGAAAAAAAAAAATCTTACCCGGATTGTCAGCTTTAAATCGAATTGCAGCCCATCCACCAACTGGAACTCCAATTGTGTTCATGTAAGGGGGATCCACTAAATTCAGGCTTGCTGTTTGTGGGTTATAATTCCCGGTTCCAAAACCCACCACATAGAAGCTATATCCATGAAGGTGAATTGGGTGGTTTTCGGTTGTCACCGTCCCGGTGTCTTGTAAGATGATCTGCACCCTGCTTCCATATTCAACCACCTTGGCCCTAGTCCCGTTCATGGAGTTTGTATCAATTGGAGCATTATTGGGTGCTCCATTGACAAAGTCATAGAATTTAAGGGGTGCTCCAGGGAAATCATCCGTGAAGTAGCCTTCGATTCCCTTGTAATAAGCTTCTAGGATCGAAACCGGGGGTTTGATGAAACTAATGTTGTTCATTGACGCAGCCATAGTTCCATTGTTGGATTGGCAGTTCTGCTTTGGGTTCTTGGACCGACATTTGTTCACGTTTAATCCAACAGTTACGAAAAGGTTAGTGTCAATCTCTTTCGGCACCTTACTACTGTCTAGCCCTCTTAAGCCTGACATAATTGTCTTAACGGCTAAATTATCGTTGAATTTTGGTAGTTTTGCGGGTAAAGACAAGCTGTTAGGCAAGGCGCCTAAGTACTGGAAGTAGGCAACTGCTGTTATGTTCTGGAATGCGACATTACGAGCTGACATGTAAGGCCCCACTGCCATGGAATATTTGCCGATGCGTTGATCGGCGGTGACGAGGACGTTTATGGTCTGGCCGGGGCCGAGCATCACACGGTCAGTGGTCAATGGTTTGGTGTACTCAGCATCGGCTTCAACGATGGTTAGCTGGTGATCAGCAATGCCAAAGAAGACCTCCATGTTTAATGCTGCGTTTATTAGCCTTAACAAATAGGTCTTCCCTGGGACCACGTCGATCTTGTATACATCTGATTACATCAATATTAGTGAGTTAATTATTGGAGGAGAAGAACTAATTAACATGATTTATTAATATTGGCAGCTGACTTAGTAAGATGAATCAGACATACTATTCAATTGTATTAGGAATGGTCAACGGAATTAAGACTAATTAACACCATTTTGTTTTTTTTTTTTGTTCTGAAACTGTACACATTAACAGTGAAAAGGGGATTAAATGATTAATTAGCATACGTAGTAGTTCTTTTGCTCCATTATATACTCCAAGCATAAGTTGACTGTTACTATTACCATTGGCGGAGCAATTGTAGTTGGGGCCCGGATGACCATTGATGGTGTATGCATTTGATATTGGGGGAGCTCCACCGCTAGCCAAGGTTTGCCTCTCCATTTGTACAACATCTTGGAGCCAATACTCCCCTGAAAATGTTTCAATGATAAATTAAACTAGATTAAAAGTTTGATTACCCCCAACAGAAATGATCATAAGGGAGGTTTTTTTTTTTGTTAAACCAAAGTGTCTGTATCCAACGTATTAGCCAAGTTAATATTTATGTTACGTACCTAGGACAATAATATGCTCTTCATAAGGGTACTTGAATGGGTATGGGACCCCAGTCCTTGGATAAACCACAATGGCACCATGAACTGTTGCCCTGAGCCAAGATACATGAGCATGCCAAAAGAAGGTGCCCCTTTGATTCACTATTGTGAACTCATATGTGAAAGTTTGTCCTGGTTGAATCGGACATTGGGTGATATATGAAGGTCCATCGAACCAACACGACAGGATTTGCCGAACACCATGCCTGAAATTTTACAGAAACATAATTAGTCAACTATAGTTGATAACTGTAACTATATATACCCTTATTAATGTAGTTTTAGAGCAAGAAATAATTTGCAAAAAAATCCAATTGGAATTAATTACCAGTGGATTGTGGCATTGTAAGGTGACTCGTTGGTAACTTTGGCGATTATTCTATCGCCCTCCTGGGCATACACAACTGGTCCGGGAAACATGTCGTTGACCACCACGATTTGATGGGTATTGCACAATTTGTTAATTGTCTTGGTTTGTACCTGCAGTTTATAATTGATCAATCAAACGTGTATAAAACCGAAGCAAATTATATCAATATACGTATACATATATACATACATGTATTTATTTATGTATATATAATTTGTACATATAATTTCACATGCATGCATATGTAGTATGTACAAAGACAAAAAAAAAATAGAGATAAATTAATCTTGGAAGGAAAGGAAGTATTGGAACCTTGAAGTCGTAGAACCTGGTTGAACTGTGAGAAGGCCATTGCTTGACACCGTGAACATTGCAAGCAAAGGATATCAAGCTGAACCAAAGAATAAGGGAAGTGGCTACGTTGGCCATGTTTCTTAGATGGAGAAGGGGAGCAAAAGAGAGAGTGTTGCAATGAAGGCTAGAGGAGCTGGAGGCGAGGGACTTTAATAGAAAGTGAAGGCGTATTATTTTTTTAGCATGGGAAGGGAAACAAGAAAGGGATATTCTAATTTTATTATGTTTGTCAGCTTTCATGATTCCTCTAACATGGATTCGTTATAATAAGGTGTTGGGGGCGTGATTATTTAAGGTGACCCAGTGTGGGGAAGGGTTTAGCCTTCTCTATTTCCTTCTTTCCATGTCTCTCTGTCTTTAAAAAAGATATCTTTTCTATTCTTGATTTCTTTTTTTTTTTGCATTAAAAAAAAAGTTTTCCAGTGAAATCATGCTTTTTGACAGGGGAAAATTAGGCAGGGATATGCTTGTCTTAAAACACAAATAGCAACCTATTGCCTGGCCTAGGTATCCCTATCTGCCATCGCCAGATGATTACATTAGACCGATGATGTCTAAACATCCACAGTAAGTTTAAATAAATTATATGGTAGCATACCCACAGAAACATTATGATTCCCATTGAATTAAGTACTGATCCACAACAATAATGATCAGGTTATCAACTTTTTTGGATGATAGTAGTACTGACATTTTTGGAATTAGACTAACATTTTTCAGGGTAAGATTTTAATTATAAATATTGTACCTAGATACAATTGCTATGTCGAAAATATGGAAATTAACTTCTGTTCTCTAACCAAACACTTGGGCCTTTTCCCAGTTATTATCGTCATCTAGTAGTTGTCTCCTATCTCACATGTAAAACAATTTAATAAGAGCGATAGAAAAGTGATTTAATAGAAGTTTCTGAATGGGTATACATGATCGCAGTTGTGGCATTGCATCTCTGTATAGTACTCCAACTCGAGAGAGAAATGAAACGTCAAATAAAGCCGTCAAAAGGCAAGATAAATTAGCCTAAGATAATATGGATGCACACGAATCCTAGCTATCAGTTCAAAAAAGAATCCTAGCTAGCTATTGGCTACTACTTTCTTCTAGCACTCAAACATGACAGCAAAAAGGGTAACGATGGGTTTTCTGGTTGGTCTTTTTGAAGACATTTCTTTTCATCAATCATAAACCTGGTTGGTGCACGCCTTCGATTAAGCACAGAGACACTGTCCTTGCTGAACTAAATTAAGCAAAGACTTACCATGCCCGAATCTATTTTACCTGTTTGTCATAATCTATCTTTCCACAGTCATGTTTTGTAGTAATTGTGATCCTTAATTGATCATAAACTGGATGAGTTATTTGCTCATTATGCCTACCAATTGCCAATCCCATTTTATTTTTTCTCCTATATCTCAATAGCTAGGCTGTTGAGAAATCGTATGCAACCCTTATGTTATTTTCTAATCTAGATGCTGTTCAATTAGTAATTATCATCCTTCAAATCAAACAAAGCCGCTTTAATAAAGCCAAAATTACCATGTTCATCATTTGCAATTACATGACATCTATAAATTCAGTGAATTGGATGCTAGAAATGTGAACTTTTTTAAAACGAGGCGTGCTCACTCGATCACTGGAAAAAATAGTACCATAAGAAAAAAGATGGGCGCTTGTGAAGAATCCCTGCTAAATTTCCATAATAAGAAGGGAATACTTGTATTGGAAATTAAATTGGTACCACCAAATTTGTTATTATATAATTATGTCCTACGTACTGGATGATGTTGCGTGCTAGCTACTTCAAAATCACGCTGTATATATGCTTATTTGAACAAAAACTTCCCATATTTATATTCTCATCTCAAACTTTCAAGATTCTTTTGCAGGGACTAAATTTGCAAAGAAAAATAGTGAATGTATTGTCTAACAAAACCCATCCACGTCAACAAAAGAGCTTTTCTGTTATGATGGACCAAAAGTTTATTAAGGCTAAGCTCACGGTACTAGTAGTTCTTGTGTGAATTTGTTAAGGCTACATAGATTTCGTCAGCGAAGAGATTAAGTCACACTTGATTTAATTGTTTATCTCGCGAAGAACCACCTCATTTAAAATAATCATAGATTCTAACCATAACATAGACTTCTTTGCTATCTTTATAGTTTTTGTTTTTTCTTTTATAGTTTGCCGTACCTATATCTGCCCGTATCCGAATCTCACGTAGCATGGGATATTGGTATATGTCTCTGTTCGTTTATAAATTATAATGCATGGATGCCATATGTAGATCGCTTTGTCCAACTTTTCCCGTAAAATAATTACCTAATACTTAAATTAGGATCAGCATGAACATTGTTTATTTGCATGATGAAAATGAAAACTAGGACAAAAGTTTAGTTCTAATTAGTTGACCTTTTGATTTTATTAATTCAGCCCGATCACTACTACATAACTAACCAGTATGAATTTTTGAACAATTCCTCCTTTTTTTTTAATAGGTGTCTGCAAGTTGCTGGCCCAGGATCCATAGTATTGGCATTTGATCCAAAAAAGTACATATGCCTACTCCATTTTCTATCCAAATATACATTTTTCTTCCCCCAGATAGCTCGATCGCCTAGCTTTTGTAGAATCTTTTATAACCTTTTGTTATGATTTCTGATGTTCACCAATATTACATTAATTTTCTGGAGTTGTAAAGTTAGTAATTAAGCTAAGTGTTAAAAGTGTTGGCGGCCGGCATTCGGCAACAGAGGGAGATTAGTTAATATGATAACATTTCCATGCATTTACCCGCCGCGCATGCACTTCTCTCTAACCTAATATACACATTGTTGATTCAAGCAGTCATTTTTTGGTCTTATCCTCTTGATTTTTTTTGTTAATAGTGTATTTGATTAGCCAATTTTTTGTCATTTGTTGTGATGGTCATTTAATTTTATGTCTTCGAGTTTCCCAGCGATGTGGACTTTCCAAAGCATTTTTTAGGTCCTCATGAAAACTTGAGGCGGATGCAAATTAAGAGAGTTCTTTAGATTAACCACTCTATCGACTATATGTCATCGTTGTGGAAATTATCATTCTCCTTTGGGAAACATTAAGTTTAAATTTGGGAGCGGTGAATATACAATATTATTCAAAGTTAGTATGCAAATTGAAAAGCACTAGGATGAGGCGGTGTTCGAGAAAAACTCAGCCAAAAATGTCAACTACATATATTATCTCCGACAAGGCACCAGCACTCAATTTAAATATCTACCTTTGAAAAAGGTATGGAGAAAATTTACATTAATGTAAAGATAGATCAAGTATGTGTCAAGCTAATACTAATGATTATATATAGGGATAGGATACGTAGTGGGTCATCACGCGATTCCATGAGTCATTTGCCAAAAATAATTGGAGGCTTTGAGGTATGCTTGTGAAATCAATCAACAATAATAACAATTCGGATACGTGTTAACTGTTTTACGAGTGTGCCAATGAAAAGCGGTGCGTGGACTAGCAGTCATATACTAATGAGAATTCATGCATTTTTTTTTTTTATGTTAGAGACTTCACTTATAACTAAATCATTAATCTTTACAAATTAAAACCTAACCAATCATATATTTTTTTCGAACCTAACCAATTATATTATATGTAGAGAAAGACACTCCAGAGATTGAACAGCAGACGAACACTAGTAAGATCAGGGAAAAAAATGGAAAACAAAAGGAGATGGTATACCTAATCAACGCAGGTGGCTAATAGCATGACCCAAAAGGGAATATTTATTTGTTTATACATGAAAGTTTCTGTTTATCAACCTCATCTAAATAGCCTAATTGAAACAGCATCGAACGTGACGTATACTTCGCTGGCTGGAACGGACAAGCTAATTAAAGCCTGAGACGATTGCTTAATTAGATGCAAGCATGATATGATGATAATTATGCAGTATATATATACTATATATATACGAATAGAACTTCCATATTTTTATTTGCTTTAAGAAAAAAGGAACAAAAAAACTCAGAATGCACTTGAAGAAAACATATAATCGGTGAAACCCTGCTTTGTCAGCTGGTATATACTATATAGTTTATACAACGTTTTTGGAACATCATGAACACATAAAGTAACACTAAGGCCGTAATCGTTACATTAATAAACCCAACAAGAAAAAAGAAGAAGAGAATAAACTGGGTCTCAATTTCATGCTATAGCAGTTTCGGGTATATAAGAAATGGGACATTGAGCGATACATGGGAAAACATAACAGCTCTGTTAGTTTGCCATCATAATTGCCAACAGCCATGAGAAATGTGACAGACTGCTGCTTTTAGGATATCGAAATAACCAATTCATAACGTTTCCTTTTATATTCTGTCACCAACAAGAAGAGGAAGCTAATATGCAAAAATTTTGTGAAGAAGAATATTTCTCTCTAATCATAATTCAAGATTATTGACTAATTAGTTCTTGGGTTTGTCATGACTGAAGAAGAGTATTCAAACATGAATCAAATGTTATATATCTACAGTACGTAAAATCTTTTACACTGAAGATATCACCAAGTATTGGCCAATTTATTGAGCTAAAAGCAATTCTATTTTTATACAGATAATGAGGGCGTTCATTTTTCATGATGGTGTTCCCATTACTAGACATTTGCCCCAGTCAAAAGTGAAATCTGTACTGTGTCAGTTCCCTTGACAATATCTAAAAGAAAAAAATGCCAGTAACAAAGGCAAGCATTTGATTTCAGATGTCAGGCTTCTGATGCTCTCCTGACCTCTTAAGGAAACCAGGGGCTGAAAAAAAAATTCAAATTTACAGGAAACGTAAAGCAAACTGTTGCACTCGACGACAAACTTTGTTACAAATCTTTGGAACTAGCATCTTTTCTACAAGGCAACAATGATATATGTTAAGGAATAGTAGAATACTAATACAGTAATACTAGCAAACGAACAAGAAGGCCCTATACTTCTCATTTCCTTCCCAGATAAACGTTTCTTTGCAGTAAAATTAACAAGGGTCATCCATGGCTATGGCATCCCAAGGATTTTCACAGAGACAGGGCAAAGACAAAGCTCCAGTTCCAAGTAGCAAATTGAAGGAGAAGCGAACTAGGTTGTACATTATAAGGCGCTGTGTGCTGATGCTGCTTTGCCGGAGGAGAGACCATAGAGATAAGTGACCAGCTTTTCAATTACTGTTTATTATCTTATGATATGCATCTACCTCATTTAACCTGAGAGATATATATATCAGATTCAGGTGTCATAAGTTCCGAGTAAATTGAGATTTGGCAGTGTGTGTAAGATACAATCCAACCTTTGTAATTAACCTCCTCTGGAAACTAGCTGCATTTTTCTTCTTTCTTTTAGCTTCAACTTTACGTGTATCTTTGGCTTTAACATAAGATGGAGACAGACGATACATATGCTGACATATGCAGAATCCTGTGTTTGGATTTGCACCATTGAATTGGAGAGTAATTGTTTTCATGGGCAAACTGGATAGATCAATCCAGGATTGTGGTCGTGGTATAATTTGTAGGCATTATGGATCCCGGCTTTGGTAGCTACGCTTATATTGGATATGCAGTCTCTATATATAATACTGAAATTCCCCTGGCGATCATCTCTAAATACGTTTATCCTCCATAAAAATATCTAAAAAATGGGTAACAAGGAGGTGGTCAATCTGTCCATTACTCATTCCAGACACAAACTAGTGACTATATCCACAAGCAAAACCATGGAAACCACCCCCACACGCACACTGATAGCAGTGGATAGCTCCAAAAAGGAAACAAAAATACAAAATGATTGACATTCAGGAACAATTTCTCTGTTTGTATGCTGATGCGACTATGTGACGATCGAGGTGTTTGTAAAGGTTCCTGAATCAGCCATTCTTAGCAACTGCACCACTTCATGGGCACCTTCAAGCTTAAAATCCGTTTCCGTAGCTTTGATCTAAACAAATTAATGACTCATTCTGGCAGTGCAGCTGAAGCATCAGAATCCTGAGCAAGGACATTGCCATCAAATTGAAAAATGCATGAGTTCATCAGGAGTGATAGGAACAACTAGATGGAAACAGAAACGAAGGATTAGGAAAACTGGCTTCCACTACTGGCACCAGTCATTGTTCAAACTCTAGAATAATGCAAAAACGAATATCATCATGTGAACAGATGGCCGTAAACATATATATGTAGCTTTTAGTTTGTTATCCCTTTAAGTTTATGCCCGTTAGTAGCTAAAGGTGGAAGTCTTAATCTTTAAACCTTGAAAAATCCACATAAAATAGAAACAAAATCATCCTTTATCGCCTGCACATAAATGGCCTCTGTTTGTCTGACCACATCCTCGCACATATATACTTGCACTGCATGTCTATATCCATTTAATGCCAAAATCACCCCAATCCCAAAAACCATAGAACAGAGATTTGATTGAATTCATTGACCCTCCAGTCCACTAGCTATGGTTTTATGATATCTTCCTACGAATGCTATAGCTTTTCCAGTTAAGAGACTGAATTACCTCACAAAAGAAGCAATCTTGAATCAGTCCCATCAAAAAAGAACACAGCTTGAAAGCAATCACAACCTAGCTATTTGAATCCAAAACAACCATTGAACACACAAATTTCAAGAGATAGAAACAAATCAAATACCACCCAAAATCCCCAGAAACGCAAACTAGCAGTGGTGATTTTTTTTTATTGATTTAACTTTTAATTGATGACAACCCGATAAATACAAAAGAGAGCGATAATATGAAACAGGGGAGTTTTGTGCCCAATCAATTAAACTACTACCACATTAGAAACGACAAAAAAAAAAAGACTAAACGGGAGGGGGGGCACGTCATCAGACGGCGGCGACCTTACGTGCTTCGGCGGCGGCGGCGGCGGCGGGAGGGGAGTCGGGGATTTCGTGGGAGGAGGAGGACTTGGGGGTGATGAGAGGGCGGCTGTTGGCGTCTTCGTCGTCTTCGAAATCGGTGGTGTTGAGGTTGATGCAGGAGCACCGCTCCAGCGACGCGAAGAAGGCGGAGGCCACGTTCGTCCCCACCCAGCTCGCCACCCTGTCCAGCTTCTCGCACGACATGAAGTTGCAGTTATTGGCGTTGCTCCGGTGGTGATTGTCCATGGAGAGAGAGCAGAGAGACAGAGATTACTTGTTGATTGATATTAATTAGTGATTTAATCTTTTGGTTACTGGAGCAAAACAAAGAGGTTTGTTTTGTTTTGTTTTGTTTTTGTTTTGTTTGTTAGGATCGGAGAGGGAAGAGGGGAAGACGGAGATGAGAGAAACGTTCAAAGAGGAAATCTTATTTGAAACTTTACAGCTTTTGTTTTTGTGTGTTTGGATTTGACGTGACGGGGAGTAATTGTCCATTAATCTCTTTACTCTTGATTTCTTTTTCAAAAGCGGGACCGTTTGTTTATTGTCGTTTAGCTATGGATTTTGGCGGAGAGTTCCATAGCCTAATAATGATTATTGATTATTGGGTTTTTCATTAAAAAAAAAATAATGATGATTATTGGGCATAAAATTTTTGGTTACAATGTACTCAAAAAAAAATAAAGACAACCTACTCACTAATTAACGATTATTGATTGTAATCAGGTTTAACCGACATGGCAGTCGCCGTTTGTTTATTGTCGTTTAGCTATTGATTGTTGTTGGAGGGATAGAGAGTTCCAATACTTTGGTATGTCGTTGTTGGTGTGTATTTATACTGCATATATGCAATTGAAAAAATCATTAAATTTTATATTTAGACAAAACAGTACATAAGATATATATAATCAAAATTAAGTGTGCGAGTCTATTATTTCTCTCTTAGCAATTTACCACATGACAACAATATAGTTGCTACTTGAAGAGGTGATTTATGTTGTGGTTCTCCACCTTCCTTCATTGGGTTGCTCTTGCAATTTGATTTGTCTAGAAGTGGTATTTGTATTTCCATTTGTAGTTTACTTTTTAAAAGAATTCCCGTTGCAACGAACGTAACTATTTAAAAAGTGGAGAAGAATAATCATTGTTTCATAAAAAATAATAAGCTAGGATACATTTTAAATATTTTCAAATAAATTGATTTGTTAGTATAACAATCAATCAAAATTACATAATAATCAAAGACTAATATTTGACCATTCTTTTTTTTTTAAAAGGTCTAATATTTTGAGCCAAAACAACTAAAACATAGCACTGTCCTCATTAATTGCGCATATTGTGGTATCATATGAACTAATCGCATGACACTTCATGCCGCCTTTTGCATTGCATGTCATAGGTGCTCGCAATCGGTGTTTATTTTTTTTGATTTCCTATCTGGTATCTAGAGTTTTGTCCTGATTATTCCGGACTCTATTCGGGGTCGCACACCTAGTTATGATGGGTGAGTCTCTCAATGAGAATTTTTTGCGTACACAAAGAATTTGATATTATGTTCCAACATCTCTCATTTGTATTGGCTATAATCAAAATTCAAGTGTGCAAGCCTATTATTTATCCCCTAGCAATTATCACATGGCATCACAATATTATAATTGATGCTTGAAGGGATTATATATCTTGAATTATTATTCATAATCTATTTTTTTAGTTGGTGTTTAACGATAAGAGAAATAGAGTCTAGATACTGAAAAAAAGTGGTTTTACACCTTAAATCATTAGTTTGTAGTTTCTTTTTTAAACTCTTAGTCCCAACGAAACTATTGTTGTATACTAATCAAAGTTTAATCTTTGATCCGGAGAAATTTGATTAAAACACATACCATTGTCATCATCAATTGCGCATCTAGTGTAGTGGTATCATAGTACCCTCCCACGGTACTGACCGGGGTTCGATTCCCCGGATGCGCAATTTTTTAACTGATCCATTAATAATTTTTTGGCTCTCACTTACCCAGCTTTTTTTGGCCTCTCCAAAGAAAAAGAACATGCTTATATATTTTATGCAAAGAAAATGTGAAATATAGGGTGATGAGTCCAACTCGAGAATGACATAAAGAATGCTCTTTTTTTTTTTTGGGGTCAATAATTCCAAGCAAGTGTGCCATCGCTCTTCCCAGATCACTCTGATCATGAATTCATGATTCTCCAAAATCATTTCAGATTCCTGTAAATTAACTGTAGTATTCTTTTGCTGGACTCACGTACAAGAGCATGCCCAACTTCCTGGCTCAAAAAGAAATCAACGTTTTTAACTAGTTGGATATTGCTGCTAATGCTGGTAAGCGCATCCATCAATGTGCATCCCTGTTGGGCCTTCACTAATCTAATTGGGCTGTGTGCTAGCCCACTAGGGGTGTTACCCAATTCCCACACATCACAATACGCCCCCGTTTTCATCTTGCACTGCATTGGTAGCGCTGTAATTTGAAGGCGAAGGGTGGGTTTAGTTAACAACCAACCACACTGGTCTCATGTAGGTCTCATGTAGGGACAGCACCAGACACAACAACCACTCATGACTCAAAACTGGAGCGGGCGATTACGGATAGAGAAAGCAAAGGAACCGCTTCGTTTTCATTACATAGCCTACTACTACTCACTACTATAGTCTATTTAGTATTTAGTTTCGCAGAAGCAAGCAACAAGCAATACACACACACACCTGACAGCGTGAACTGGAAGAGCGCTCCAGTACTCCATGGTAACCCTCTAGAAACAAAGAAATTATCGACCCACCCGACCCAGTTTTTTCCTTCAAGCTTTAATGGATTTTGTGTCTCTGTTTCTTCCCTTCTTTGTATTAAAGGTGGTAATCAAATTAAAGTACCCAAACTCTTTGATGATGACAAGTCTCCTCCAAGCAACCATCATTTACCCCCTACCACCACCATCATGACCATGATCATCACCGTTAACCAATCAATCACCGTAATATAAAAAAACCATTTCGGGGCTGGAGTAGTAGTAGTAGTAGTAGGAGTATTACTGGGTTCGAATTTTTCCTCGCAGAGAAAAAAGAAAATGCCTGGTTTGTTCTCCCTTAGAACCCCAACCAATGCAACCCCACTCCACCACCACCAAAACGACAACAACCACCCAACACTGTCGTCGCTTCTTAAGCGAACTCCTTCTCCTTCCTTTTTCAAGCCTTCATCGAGGAGAACACCGGAGCATAACCATCATCAACATCATCATCATCTGGGAATCGATGATTCCTCCACCACTTTGGACAACCCGGATCTGGGCCCGTTCTTGCTGAAGCTCGCCCGGGACACGATTGCCTCCGGCGACAACGCGGAGAAGGCCCTGGAGTATGCTTCCCGGGCGTCCGTCTCGTACGAGAGGTGCTCCGGGCCGGGGCTGGAGCTGGCGATGAGCTTGCACGTTGTGGCGGCGATTTATTGCAGCTTGGGCCGGTTTGAGGAGGCGGTCCCGGTTCTGGAGCGGTCCATTGATGTGCTGGGTTATGTGAGCGGGTCGGATCATGCGTTGGCTAAGTTTTCTGCGCATATGCAGCTGGGCGACACGTATTCTATGCTGGGGCGCTTGGACCGATCCATTTCGTGTTACAAGTCGGGTTTGAGGATCCAAATTGAGGCTCTCGGGGATTCCGACCCGAGGGTTGCCGAGACTTGCAGGTACAATGGGTTTTTTTTCATCTCAGGCCTTCTCCTATGTAGCTTCCATTTTGGTTTTTTTTCTAATTTTTTTTTGGGGTCAGATTTTTCTAATGTTTCTTAATTAGTCATTATGAGCCTCTTTGATTAGCGTTGGCGTACGCTAATGTTTTCTTCTACGCTAATAATGTTAGATGTTAATGCCTTAATGGTTTGTATTTTTAATTTTTTTTCCTCTATGGTTACATTTTCTTTGGTCTGAACCTTCTAGTGGGCTAATGCACGCGCTCTTTTATGATTGAAATGGATTGGGCTGTTGCTTTCTGAACTTTAGTGGACATGTGGAAATAACGTGATTTTTGTTTCTATGCTTATTGTAGGACGTTTTTTTCAAAAGAAAAAAAGAGAGCTAATTTTCTGATAAAAATTCTATATTTATTTTGTAGAGTTTTCTCTCAGTGTGAAAAAAATTTGAATTTAAGGCAAACTTCTGTGCCAAAAGCCTAATTTCTGAAAGCAAATGCCTGTTCTTTTCAACACGCTTGAACCTTGATGTTATAAGTATAACTAGTCTTTGAAGTTATCCAGCTTTGTCGTTAATATACACCATGTTTCAAGTCAATATAAAGCTCCCTAGTAGAATGGCTGTTGACTATGAAATGGCAGGTACTTGGCTGAGGCCTATGTCCAAGCAATGCAGTTTGATGAGGCAGAGAAACTGTGCAAGAAGGCTCTTGAAATTCACAGGCAGCACACTGAACCGGCATCTGCTGAAGAAGCTAGTGACCGCCGGCTTATTGCTCTTGTCTGTGAAGCAAAGGGAGATTATGAATCTGCCCTAGAACACCTTGTCCTTGCTAGCATGACGATGGTTGCTGCAGGTCAGGACTACGAGGTTGCTCTAATTGATGTTAGCATTGGGAACATTTACTTGTCCCTTTGTCGCTTTGATGAAGCCATTTTCTCTTACCAAAAGGCCCTGACTGTCTTCAAATCCACAAGGGGCGAAAATCACCCTATTGTGGCATCAGTCTTTATTCGTCTAGCTGATTTGTATTGTAGGACAGGAAAGCTCAGAGAATCTAAATCATACTGCGAGAATGCCTTGAGGATATATTCGAAACCAGCGCCTGGAATAGCAACTGAGGAGATTGCCAGCAGGTTGACAGAAATTTCAGCTATCTATGAAGCGCTTAATGAGCCTGAGGAGGCACTGAAGCTTTTGCACAAGGCAATGAAGTTACTAAAAGACTCCCCTGGTCAACGTACCATAGTAGCGGGAATAGAAGCACAGATGGGTGTGTTGTTTTACATGGTTGGGAGATATGGGGAGGCTCGAAGCTCTTTTGAGAGTGCCATTGCAAGGCTTCGAGCCTGTGGAGAGAGCAAGTCAGCCTTCTTTGGAATTGTGCTGAACCAGATGGGATTAGCTAGTGTGCAACTGTACAAGATAGAGGAAGCTGCTGAATTATTCGAAGAAGCAAGACGGGTATTAGAGCAGGAATATGGCTCGTGTCACCCGGATACCCTTGGAGTGTATAGCAATCTGGCTGCCATCTATGATGCCATGGGGAGGTGAGATACCCTTATTTAGCTGTTTAACCCACGTAGTTGCCATTACTTGTGTGCTTTTATTTGGAGGCGATTAAGTAACTTTGTCCACATTTCTTCTTGGTTGATCATGAAACAATCCTGGCGTGTTCTTGGCGCTTATCATGCTTGCTGTCTGTTTATCACTTCAAAACTCTTAAGGCTTCTGTGCTCAATGTACTAAGGGTTTGGCCATCTTGCTGTAGAAACATAAACTTGGGGGGTTAGCTAGTTGGAGAAATTTAAGGGCATTTATATCATTTATGATTATTTTGATCATGTTTCTCATGTGAAAGTTAAAGTTCCATCACGGGTTTGAGCTGTTAGATTGAACATAGTTGTGGTTATTCTTTTACAGGGTGGTCGATGCTGCTGAAATATTGGAATACATCCTTAAGGTAAGAGAAGAAAAGCTTGGGACTGCAAATCCAGATGTGGTGGATGAAAAGAGAAGGCTAGCGGAACTCTTGAAAGAAGCAGGGAAGTCTAGGAGCAGGAAAGGAAAATCTCTCGAACATCTGCTAGGCTCCAACTTCCGGGGAGTGAAGGAGTTGACAAGGAAGTGGTCTGCATTTGGTTCCAGAACTTGAGCGACAATCGCTTCCAGGATATTACATGCTTTATAATGTCGAAAATGATGTAAAGATGAACACTTCTGGCATTGCTGGAACTTCCATCTCTCTTGAGAGTTCGGGTTTGCATCGCTGTGTATTTTCCCACGGTGGTGATTTTCTTGTTGAAGATATAAATTTAATTGAAGACTTCGCCTTCTCCACTCTGGGTTTTCTTCAATGTCGGAGAGTTCTATCAAATACAAAAATAATATCACCGAGTTACACACTACTAGCTGTGTTTGGACTACCAGAAGATCTGAAGTCATGGTTCGCAGTTTAGGATTAGATCATTAGCTTCATTAGACTAATTAAACATCCTAGCACAATTTTGCATGCTAATTGCTATAATAGACCGAAGAAAAAAAACTATATTGGATTCATAACTCCAACTTCCAGAAGTCAGCAGAACAACTAAATCAATATCTTAATTGGACCATTGTTAAAAAAACAGAATCTTACTGGACCAAGAAAGATAGGAAGATTTGGGCCCGATAAATCATCTAAATACCAAAATTTAACCATAAGTAGTAAAACGAAGGCCCGAGTAGTATAATTCCCTTCTTGATATTCTTTTTGAACCATTTTTTTTTTGCCCGTTTATAGTCAGTCTACCTGGAATGGATTACAAAAAAAAAAAAAGAAACCGTAGTCTGCCTGTAGTTCTTCTTACTCTGATACTAATCTCACAGCGTTAGTGTCTTAGTGAAACTATTGATAATGTTAGTAAGGAAGAATATCTGTGCTACTACTACTTCCTTTCTTGTTGCTTCGTTTCTCTCCATTTGAAGTTCACTGACTCCAATAATCGGGGAGGGAACGCGAAAGCTAAGAAGAAAAGAAAAATGGCAGAAACAAGTTCAGCCTCTGCTCCCGCCATCGACCACCCAGTAGACCACCACCTCCCTCTATCCATACTTAGATCCGACACCGTCCCTCCCGCCCCGACCCGATCCGGATCCACCATCGACTGGATACCCGACTTCGCCGGTTACTCTTGGGTCGCCTACGGAGCCTCCTCTCTCTTGGTCATCTCCCACTTGCCCTCCCCTCTCTCCCCAAACGAGAACCTGATCGGCCCCATCCTCCGCCAAGTCTTCGAGCTCTCCGGATCCACCTCCTCTCCGGTAACCGCCGTCTCCTGGTCCCCAGTTACGCCGTCCATCGGAGAGCTCGCTGCCGCCTCTGATAACGCCATTTTCGTCTTCTCCCACAATTCCGCTAGCTCCAAAGGTAACTTAAACAAGTTTGATAAATTCTGTTTTTTTTGGTGTTTTTATTTACTTGCTGTGGAGTGATGCGCGATTTTTTTTTGAACTGTTATGAGACTAGAAGCTTGTAAAGTTTGATTCTTTTATCTTGCCTTGAACCGGGTATTAAATTTCTTGAACTCATATTCAGGTTCTTTTTGTTGGAGCCAGAATGCAGTGCTTGTACAGTCTACGAAGGTGGAAGCAATAGCATGGTCGGGTTCCGGGGACGGGATAGTTGCCGGTGGAATCGAGGTGGTTCTGTGGAGGAGGAGGAACAGGTCGTGGGAAATTGCTTGGAAGTTTAAAAGAGAGGAACCGCAGAGTCTTGTTTCTTCAACCTGGTCGATTAAAGAGCTTTCAGCTACTGCGGCATATCCTGCTGGTGGTAAAGAGTCTCACTTACCTAGCAAGGATGTGTTCGTGTGTTATGGTGATGGAATATCAGAATATGGAAAAATTGAGTTAACCCATCCTCAGCCTGTCTCAATGATTCAGTGGAGGCCATCGAGTGGGAGGCAGAGTGCAGGAGATGCGGCATATACTAAAAGGCATTGTTTGCTTACGTGCTGCTTTGATGGAACTGTGAGGCTGTGGACTGAAGTGGATAATGGAAAGGCGAGAAAGCCGGACAAGGACCACAATGATCATAAACCAACAAGGAAATCTTTTTGTGTTTCTGCGGTACTTGAGATAAATCAGGTCCTGAGAGGAACTCTGGGTGTGGATGTACATTTTAGCTGGGCAATAGAAATAGGAGGTATATACCGGATAGGAGAAGATGATTGCCAGTTTTTTTCCACAGAAGGAAATGGGCATGACAGTGCTGGCAGATGTGAGTGGTTGGTAGGCTTTGGTCCTGGAACATTGGTTACTTTTTGGTCGATTCACTGCCTTGATGATTTCTCGCCTGTGAGGTTCCCTCGTGTAACTCTATGGAAGAGACAAGATCTGCAGGACCTTGAGGTGGGACATCTTTCAAATGTTAGCAATTGGTTACTCCTAAAAAAGGTTGTCATCGCAAGGGATTGCTTGTCTGGCCCACCAAGTATATGCTCTTTGATTCATCTATTGCCTTGTTCTTCTCTGAACTGGTCGTTGTTTTATACACAACCTTCCAGAAAGATGAAGGAGACGTCCTTTAACGAATCCAAGATAGATAAATACTTATTATGTTCAGGTCGTGGTACCTTAGATGGAGGCCATACTGGGAAAATACTGCAAGTTGCAATGCATCCTCATATTTATGGAGCGGAATTGGCTGTTACCTTGGATTCAGAGGGCTTGCTTTTATTTTGGTCATTAGCTATTCTTTCAAACTGCAATTCTGGGGCCCCATCACTAATTCCCAAATGGAAAAATTGTGGAAAACTTGTGACAGGCAATTCTTGTTCTAGATATACGAGTTTGCGATGGGCTTCTTCTGTACTGGATGATGAACATGTTTTGTTAATGGGACATGCTGGCGGCATTGATCTTTTCATAGTTCAAATGTCTGAAGGTGGAGAAGAGAAAATAGTATGTCACTATGTATGCACTATACCTTTAACAGGTCATGGTCCTTTTGAGGATGGTCCGGCTGATATATTTGCTATACCTCTTCGTTCTACTTGCAAGAAAACATTTAAGTACAACAAACTGTTGCTTTTGGCTGTATGGATGAATGGTTTTCAGGCTATTTCATGGGAGGTCACTCTACATTCTTCAAAGTTACAAGAAAATTCCTGTGAATGTAAATTGGATGACAAAACTAATCCTTTTGTATGGAAATTTAGTAGTAACTTTTCAAATAGAAAATATTGGCTTGGTATAAATCCTTCCTCATCGAAGTTGCCAAAGCCATACTTGTATGACCAGATTACAAGTTTCTCTGTTGTAGGTCCAGATAATTTAACTGCTAAAAGTGCTGATGAAGCTACATTTAGTGGTATTCCTGCTTATGTCATGGCCACCGGTTGCTCTGATGGTAGTTTGAAACTATGGAGAAGTAATACTTCTAATCAGTCAACTGTTCACATACCATGGGAGTTTGTGGGTACTGTTGTGGCGCACCGAGGTTCTGTTAATGCCATATGTTTGTCTGACTGTGGTCGCAAGATAGCTACTGTCTGTGCAGAGAATAACTTGGATAGCGTTGCTGTTGTTCACATATGGGACACGGTTCACCTTATAGGAATTGGAAGTTTTATATTAGAAGATAGCTTGTCCATAAATGGGTATATTGTTTCTCTGAATTGGTTAGCTTTGGGAAATGGTCAGTTATTGCTTGGGGTGTGTACAAGGAATGAATTGCTGGTATATGTTCAGAAGCATTCTAATACTAAGACATTATTGAATCCTGGATCATCTTCTAGTCTTCAGGGTTGGTCTTGCATCGCAATGGCTCAAACTATCCCTGCAATTTGTGGCTTCCAATGGGGCCCCCAGACCACTGCTGTCCTCATTCATGACAGTTACTTGAGTCTACTTAGTCAGTGGACATTTGCTGTAGATTCAAATCAGCGAGCCAATATCAGCCACAGTGTAACCGCGGGGGATTCTGTAGGACAAACAGATAAGGCTGTCCTTTCTTCCATTTTTGTGGATCTCGATATAGGCTTTGATGATTTTGATGAATCACACACTGAAAATGCTACGGAGCACAAGTCTGTGCCTCTTGTTAAACTTAAATCAGAAAACGCCTCTCTCTCAAGCTATTTGTCTGTAGCCAGAGCCCAATTGGAACATGATTCAAGCATCATTCTTAGTTTTTGGAGTCTGGTGGAAATTGCAGAAAAGTTTGGGGGAACTTTACCTCTATATCATCCTGAGGCTCTCCTTGTGAATATATTCTCAGGTACTTCAGGTTACTACTCAGTCTTCTCTCCGAACCAATAGCCATTTAAATGCTGTCTGAATTATTATTTTTGTAAAGCTTTAGTGGTTTATTTCGTTTTGTTTTACTTAAATTCCCAATGACGTCATCACTCATCATATGTTATCCCCAACATGTACAGGTTATTGGAAGCGTGCATATGTATCTCTGAGGCATCTTGTTGATTGTCTTACCTCTAGTTCTTGTTCTGTAAGGCATCTTGTTCCGCAAGTCCTTTTGTCTAATTACTTTGGAGGACTTCTCTCGAAAGATTCAACTAACAAGAAATTTCAGTGGAGTGCTGATTTGACATCATCCAATTTATCTTCACAACTTTTTGCGTATAATTCCAACTCTGATACCACTAATAATATATTTAGCTCGTCAGCAACAGCATCTAATCTTAGTGGCTTTATTGACCCTCTTGAGAGGTTATATGATTTGGCGGCTTTAACTAAAAAGGAGATGCTACAAATTTGTACAATCATTGATCTTCTTGGTGAAATTCAGAGCTCTGCTTCTGCATATGAAAATCTTGATGAATCTGGGCGAAGGTAAATCTGGATTTTGTTGCATATCTGATTCTTATGAGTTTGGTTATCTGACTCATATGAGTTGGTATTGCTGATTTGCTGTGTGGCTCATAGTTTATTGTTCTATCTGCTTTATTCTCTGCATTTATTTGTTTGTTCTTTGTCATTTTGATGCCACAAGGGAGAATTTGTTGATAGCCCTTGAGGCAATGCTCTAAGCAAACTGTTATACAGAAATCATAACTTAAAAGTGCATTAGCAGTTGCAAGACCAAAGGAACCTGAGCTTGATGCCTTCAGGGGAAGTAATAAACACTAGTGGGAATAAGTATCTTTCTCATTTCAATGGGTTTGCAGTTCCTTGAAATGTAGATTCTTCCAATATTGCTGGTTACCATTTTGTCGTCCTATCTGGCGGTGCTCCCTATTCTCTAGGTTGTTCAAATGTTTTGCAGAGCCACTGAACATAGTGTATTTGCAAGATGCATAGTTGAATAACTCTTATGAAATCTTGTGGATGAAATAAGTTTGGTTAATACTTCTGGAAATGAACTTTTGCTCATGGCACACAACTATAAGCCTGATAGTTCATTTGTTGATATGTTATCAGTCTTTTTGTGCCTAATGGACATTGTGGTTGCTTGTGAAACTTTAGAATGTCTCTGTGAAATGATTGAAGCATTCTTCTAAATTTTCTAAACAGTTTCAATCCAATTTTTTTTCTGATAAAGGTTTTAGTTTGTTTGTTCTTCTCAAGGTTTTGGGTTGCACTAAGGTTCCAACAGCTACATTTTTTCCGAAGCTCCGATAGATTGCCAGCTGTGGAAGAGCTTGAAGTGGATGCAAAGTTGATGTGCTGGGCCTTCCACTCCGACTGTCAAGAAACATTATTTACTTCTTTTCTTCCTAATGAACCATCATGGAAAGAAATGCGGACACTTGGCATTGGATTCTGGTTTACTAATATTGTAGAGTTGCGTAGAAGGGTAATCCAGTCACTAATTTTCTCCTATTCGTGGTTCTATGCGTGCATGTATGTTTTGAACTCTTCATGCTCAATAGCTGGAGAAAGCTTTCTTGTTCCTTGCTAAAAAAAGTCTGAAATGATCTTTTATGAAGCATTATTTGCAATAGCACTTAGTCCAACTAGTTTAATTCAGTGGACCTCTTCTTTGAGAAGGTTTAATATTAGCATTGGGGAAAAAATAGGAGTTGAAAGTGCCCTACTCCATCCTTTGTTTAAAGATGGATTGTCAATGAGCAAATGCTTCAAATCCGTGTGCCATCTTGTGCTACTCTTTTGTTGTTCAAGCGTATGATGTGAGATCATTATGATTTCAATATGCGAGTTTATTTCCCAAACCCTATTTTGGCTCTGTATTTATGGTCAGTTATGTTAAACAATCTACTGTCATCAACTGTTTTCTTTTGTAATAACGCTGCTTGTATCACAGATGGAGAAACTGGCTAGACTGCAATATCTGAAAAAGAAAGATCCCAAAGATTGTGCTTTTCTGTACATAGCATTGAATAGACTACAAGTATTGGCTGGTCTTTTCAAAATCAGCAAAGATGAGAGGGACAAACCCTTGGTTGGATTTCTCTCACGCAATTTTCAGGTAGATGCAAATTTAAGGATACATAAGAAACTGTTTGTCATGAAATGAGGACACCCATCATAGCAAGAAAAAGGATAGACAACTTACTATTTCTCTTAAATGACTCTTACAGGAGGAAAAAAATAAAGCCGCTGCTCTGAAAAATGCTTATGTCTTAATGAGTAGACATCAACTGGAGCTTGCTAGTGCTTTCTTTCTTCTAGGAGGTGATACTTATTCTGCAATCACTGTTTGTGCAAAGAACCTTGGTGATGAACAGCTTGCCCTTGTTGTTTGTCGGCTCATTGAGGGCCGTGGTGGACCATTGGAGCGTTACACTATTACAAAGTTCATACTTCCTTCTGCCATTGAAAGAGGGGATTACTGGCTTGCAAGCCTGCTAGAGGTATCTTAATTTACCATCTTGACCCTGTGTGTTTACCCTTCAAACCCAATCCCATCCATGCAAGTAGCTCCTGGAGTTACATTCACTCCCTTTTAGATTTTGTTATCTACAATAATAAGCTCTGTTGGTTTCAGTGGGAATTGGGCAGCTACTCTCAGTCATTTCAGAACATGGTTGGTATTCAAGCCAATGCTGAGGCTGACAAGTATGCTCTTTCATCTAATCACGTTGCTTTTATGGACCCCCATATTGGTCTATATTGCCGTTCACTAGCTACCACAAGTTGCATGAAGAATGCAATAGGGGAGCAAAATGCTGCTGTTCTTGCTAGATGGGGAACTTTTATGGCATCTACTGCCTTCCGTAGATGTGGGCTTCCTGTAAGTTATCAACTTGGATTTTGTTTGTTTGATTTAAAGATTTGAATTCTTAGCTCATTTATGTTTCTAACATGTTAGTAAATTTTTCTTTTTAATTTTAGCTTGAAGCTTTGGAATGCCTTTCGTCTGCTGTTACTGTTCTTGGGGTGGAAGAAAGGAGTATATCTGATGCCGATGCTCAAGTCATTCATGGGATTTTAAAGCCGTTGGCCTTTGGTTCCTCTAATTGGCTGTTAGGCGATGTGACTTCAAGTTTGGAGTTCTATGCAAAATTAGATTTGGCTCTTCAATATTTCTCCAAACTGACAATGGAACATCCTGTCTGGCATGAAGCTAATGTGGGATCTATTAGACCAGGCACATGCTCTGAGGATTGGGAAATTGGCCATCACGAGAAATTTCTTCAAAATTTTCGAGATAAGTTGTATTTAGGACTCGCAGAATGTGAGCAGAAGTTTTCAGTGGTTTCTTCTTCTGTGATCCAAATGGTATGCATTTTATAGATGACACTAATTGTTCTTATATCCTACTCATTTTCCTTGTTTTTTCCCCACAGGCTGTCCCATAATCCTTTTTCTCTTCATGTCACTGTTTTACAGATTCTAGTTTGGCTGCATAATAATGGCTTGTTTTCCATTGAACATGATATTGTACTTAACTACTCCTCTCAAGTTCAATCGGAAGATAAGAGTCTTGCTTATTGCAATTTTAAGTCACATCCTCTTCTGCAAGAGTTTAAAGCAATCGAAGATGTCTCCGTTTTGATCTCAAGGTTTATTGCGTCTTGTAGCATAACTTCTTTTCAACAAGAAGTGTACCACATTGCGAATGATTTGCCTGGTGAAGTCAGATCAACATCATCAAATGCTCAGAGGTTTTATTTTCACAGCTTGATACAAACTTTGTGGAGTTTAAAAGCTGCTATTAGGACTTTTTCTAGCCATGTCTCTGAAGATGTCACTGCCAGGCTCTTCACTATTTTTGATTTATTTGAATATTATGTATATTTTGCATCTGCCTGGCTCCAACGAAATTCAAAAGGTCTCTTGTTGATGGTTCAACCCCTCTTTATGACATTGACGAATGGGAATGCGCCTTATGAAGTGGATATGAGAAATCTCAAGAGCATCCTTCGCCGCATTACAGAGTTGTTGGCTTCCAATTTGGGAACAGATGATGCTGAAGAACATGACGTTGGTACAGCTCTGCCCCTTAAGAAGGATGGGAAAATGTCTAGCTCATTTCCAGGATATGCAAAATGGAACGTGATAGGATCTTGTTTGTGGCAGCACATGTGTAAATTGGTGAAACAGGAGCTGCATTTGGTTTCCAATAAACTTGAAGACAGTGGCTCCTCTGGTGGTTCCAATTGTAAAGTTTCCTCCTGGGGACCTAGTTTAATGAATTTTGGATACGATGGCAACAGCGTAACAGAAAAGATTGCATCTTTTTCATTGATATTGTCAAAGTTTCTTGTAAGCACTCTTGTTCATGTCTCATCTTATCACATGAAACTTCTTGGGTTGTGCCTACAGAAGGAAGTGGAGAACATGCAAATACCAACTATTGCATGGTTAGAGGAATCAAGATTTTCCCACCCCAAGCCCCTCTATCAGGATGTTAGTGCTGACATCATGAACAGCAAAGATGAATCATCAGCCTTTAGTATATTGTGGGATAGCTGTGCTGATCCTGAGTTAATATTTGAAGGGTTTTTGCAAGAAAAAATAATTTGGACACGGTTTCTCAGTCATAGATTCTCTAAGGGTTGGCGTGATGTTTACAAGGATATGACAAAAGAACAGGAGTCGGAGGAAATTCTTAATCATGAAGTTAGGTCTAGGACTCATGCTTCGGGTGATGATCCTGGATCACCTGTGAAGGGTCTGCTCAGGAGTAATCGTTCTTTCCTCAGCTCCTGGCAGAAGGACGCAATAATTGCCAAGGAGATGTCACATTTTGAGAATGCTAAAGAAGTGTGTAAGAGAGATGGAGAGCTTTTGGAGGTAATTCCTTTGTTTCATCTTTTCTTCTTGCCACACTGTTCATATGAGAAGAAATGAGATTTTTCTTGGCTGGACTTTATTTTTGTTTTAAAAGTGATGGTTGATAATTCTTGACCTAGCAGGCTCTGTGTGTTAATTCCACTAACGAATGGCAAGCAGCAGTTGCTAGCAACCGCAAGGTTAGTATTTACATTCAAATTCCTATTCTTTTATAAAGCAATAAAACCTATGGTTGTGTGGAAAAATTCATTTCCTTGATTGCAGACTGATATGGTCTCTTTAGAACAGTCCATAATTAGTGCTGTTCATGCTCCACTCTAATTTCATGATATTCTTTCATAATCTTTGAGGCATGGAAGGAACTCAGGTTTTGAAAGACGTGTAGGCTCATGATGTTTCGATTTTTATTTATTTTCAAAAAAGATGCAATAGAAAAAAGAGAACTGGTTTAGGTCTTTCCATGCCTATTTGCTCGCTTTATGCTGCGATCAATTGCAACAGGGGCATTTCATCTTTGTTGATGCTTCTTTGTGAAGTCAATTAGCCTCCCATCTAACATGATATACCCTGAATGTTTCAGGGAATAGTTTTCTTTAGTTGGGAAGATGGAAGGCCATATGCAGATCAATCAAACTATATATGGTCAGATGCCGATTGGCCACAAAATGGATGGGCAGGTGCAGAATCAACTCCAGTTCCAACATGTGTTTCTCCTGGTGTTGGGCTTGGGAGCAAAAAGGGGACGCACCTTGGGCTAGGGGGAGCCACTATTGGTCTAGGTTCTTCGGCAAGACCAAAGAGCAACTTGAATGGAAATGGGGCATTTGGCATTCCGGGTTATGCTGGTATGGGTGCCTCCAGCTTAGGTTGGGGAGTGCAGGAGGAGTTCGAGGAACTTGTTGATAGACCAGCTACAGTAGAAAATATAAGCACAAGAGCTTTGTCCAGTCACCCTTCAAGGCCTTTCTTTTTGGTTGGTTCCAGCAATA
Source organism: Turnera subulata (assembly GCA_028386065.3). Taxonomy (NCBI): domain Eukaryota; kingdom Viridiplantae; phylum Streptophyta; class Magnoliopsida; order Malpighiales; family Passifloraceae; genus Turnera; species Turnera subulata. The sequence continues at coordinate 23,229 of JAKUCV010006797.1, read as the reverse complement.
CCCATATATACTTGTGGGAGGTATGGAACTTTGGCTGAGAACATTGATGTGGCTGATAAATGATTTTATTATTTCGAGGTGTATCATTGATTTCCTAGTTTATATTTCTTTCACTCGGCATGCAGTTTAAGCTTCTAAAAGTTTAAAAAGAACTGTAATCATGCGGCTAAAATATATTTGTCTGCCGAGCTCTTATTTGTCTGTAGTTTTATCTGTTTGGCTCAGCGGTTATGAATGCTGAGCTCTTGTGATTGTGTCACTATCTGTTGCTATTACTTCTTATGCCATAGACTTCTCAAATAATGTTTAAATACTGTGATTGCAGTTTGGTAAGGACAAAGCAACTGCTACTTATGGGGTGCTCCCAGCTGCAAATGTGCCTCCACCATATGCTCTTGCATCAATATCGGCTTTGCAGTTTGACCACTGTGGACACCGATTTTCTACTGCTGCATTAGATGGAACTGTATGTACATGGCAGCTAGAGGTTGGTGGCAGGAGCAACATCAGTCCGACTGAATCATCTCTTTGCTTCAATGGCCATGCATCGTATGTCTCTATATCCTTGTAGCAGTTATATGCTTAAGAGTGTTATTCTTTCTGCTTTACAAGTCTACTCAGACTTTTGCTGGATTTGGCAATGTATGATAGACGCTTGGTTTTCCATGTTTGAGGGAAATGCTGTTTGTTTGTGTTGATACCATTCTTGAGTGATTCTGCAGTGGTTATTGCTCACCTAATCAATGGAAAGAATGTTGACGTGTTACCCTTTTAACAAGTATATAATGGTTCATGAAGATATGCACACAGAGTTGATTTAGTAGCTTTGTGAGTTCTCAAGCATATATTCTCACCTCTATGTATTCATGAAAGATTTGGTCTTTTCAGGGATGTTACCTACATTACTTCAAGTGGCTCAGTTATTGCTGCTACTGGACATAACTCCAATGGCGTTAATGTGGTTATCTGGGACACATTGGCACCACCTACAACCTCTCGAGCTTCCATTATATGTCATGAAGGTTTTCATCTAGACTCAAAACTGCCTTAGGTGTAATTGCATGCATGATTATATACGATGTACATCCGCTTGATGTTGAAGGACATATTGTTAGAGGGGGTGGCTAGGGGGGGAGGGAAGGCAGCCAAATGGTACTCAAAATGTTACTTACATAAAAATAGTTGACAACACGTTGATCTCACTGATAAGGACCATTGATGATGCTGCTACAAACAATAGCAGACCATTATTTAAGAATGATATTCCTCACTGTGCTTCAAGTATTGCTGTCATCATTATAAGCATGCAATATGTTATCAATTTCCATATATACTTTGTACAATGATGCTAACCCTGTGCTATGGTGCAATGCATGTGCACGAAGGTGGTGGCCGATCCATTTCTGTGTTTGATAACGACATTGGAAGTGGTTCCATTTCGCCCCTCATTGTAACTGGTGGTAGAAGTGGCGATGTTGGACTTCATGACTTCCGTTACATAGCTACTGGAAGGACTAAAAGGCACAGACATTTTGATAATGGCAACACAAACAACAATACAGTAGCTGGTACCGACATGCAAGCAGGTGTTGGTAACAAACTTGGAGATCAGAATCTGAACGGGATGTTGTGGTACATACCAAAGGCTCACTTAGGTAACGACATGTTTTCCCTGTGACCATTGATTGTAATTTGTTTGTATTTGTTTAATCTAATACCTTTTGTCAATTATATGATTGAAGGAAGTGTCACCAAAATATGCACCATTCCACATACCAGTTTGTTTTTAACTGGGAGCAAAGATGGAGATGTTAAGCTTTGGGATGCGAAGGCTGCCAAGTTAGTTTGTCATTGGCCAAAACTGCATGAAAGGCGCACATTTTTACAACCTAGTTCACGGGGTTTTGGCGGAGTTGTCAGGGTACCCTAATTGCTTTTCTTTTCCGATAAACTACTTTTTAGTTGTATGCCTCAGCTAATCAGTACCATATTTTGGATATTTCAGGCTGCCGTTACAGATATTCAAGTTGTTTCTAATGGTTTTCTTTCCTGTGGGGGAGATGGCTCAGTAAGGTTTGTTCAGATCAAGGATTACCAACTTGGGACATAGATGAAAGCACTGAAGAGATATTCATTCTTGCTGAAACCTAGAACCTCGGGAAGTTCAAATTTCATGAAAATGACCCTTTGGATGGTGGGTGCAAGTTTTCATCAAAAAGCTATTGCACAAGTCTGAAAGGTGAAACTGGTTCTGCGGAATGGGGGATAGAAGCTTTAGTTACTGATGCTAGATTTTTTTGTGCAGTTTCCCAAATGTGCAGTTTAGACATGTGTACAGGAATGCCAATAGGGCAGCTGATTTCCTTGCTAGATTTGCTGCTACACATAGTATTTTGAACCTGGGTGTGCTTTCCTACCCCAGTGAGTTTTGTAACATCATCCAAAGGGATATGTCCCTCCTTCCATGAATGAAAGCGATGAAGTTGATTTCAAAACAAAAGAAAAAAAGTTTTCTATTGCCAACTCTGCACGTCATCTCCTATGTCATATTGAAACCCAGTTGAGGCAGGAACTGTAAATGACCTCATCAAGTGGGAAAAAAACTGTGATCATTTTACTCTATCCTTGGTTGACCTGTTGGCGTGGCAATCTGGAAGGTGTCTGCCCGGACTACAGTGACAAATGAGGTTTGACGACAAACGCTTAGTTATTGGAATCCGCCACAAAAAAACATCTTTGAACAGCTTAAGGCCATCGAAATCTGCGGGATCACCATCGTCCTCTCCCTCTCTCTCTCCTTATTTTGTTGTGGTTATATTATGTATCTGGTCGAATTGAGTGGATTCTCTCCCCGTGCATTTTATGTTTCAGGCCCCAACTATCACGGGCTTTGAGCGCAATACCCATGATGAGTCTTGTGTCCGAAGGCGAAAGTGTGATGATCCAAGTCTCACTTTGGGGGTGACAAGGAGTAGGTTTTAGGTTTGGGTATAAATCTTCAAGAGACATGAATCTAAGGCTATGTTTGGTACGCTACCAATAGGAATAGAAATAGGAATCCCATTGCATTATGTTTGCTTGACATATTAGAGAAGGAATGGGACTCTTCATGGAATCCACACTTTGTAAATAACAGGAATCATCCGGAATTGGATGTTTCAATTTATTGTGGTATTCCTATTCCTAATCCTATTCCATCTCCTATCATAAGAGTATGGACCCAAAAAAGAAAGCCTAACTGGCTGCTTAGGTGGAAATTACTTCACTGTCCCATACGACATTGTCTCCCTTACTTTGCATAACTTTTTTTTTTATTCTAATATTACAATATGACTCGTCACTGAAATTAATAAAGCTTATATGGTCCTACATCATCCAGGAGATGCATTGAAATGTACACATTTATTATGTCGTCATATATAGAGATGCTAATATATTTTAAAGAAATTAAAAATATGGAACTCTAAGTGTATACTGGTCCACCAAAATACTAATTTTACCAAAGAAGTATAGAGTACAAATACATAAAAGAAAGTCTTCTAATTTTGTTTTGTACCTATCCAAATAAGTAAAGCTGAATTTTTTCATCCTCAACATTCTCATCTCTTCCCTTCCCATCCATTTCCTGGAAAAGAATAATCACTTTGTGATAATTATTCCAGCCCTCTCACTTCTTCTCGAAAAATCAAATTAATATTATTTTTTCTGGTCTTAGGGGTTCATAAAACCCATCGCATTGCAATGGGACATGGGTATAGTATTTTCATAATTAACTGCGATCTGTGTTAGCTTCTAACCTACAATTATGGCAATTGCATTTGCAATAATTAATGTATAACAAGAAACTCATAGGATATACCACAAAAGTATTTCTATATCCACGAGTTGTTTATACTAGGAGGAGCACATTAGTGTTATTATGTGGTTTTGTTGAGTTATTTAGTCAATGTCCTTTAATTTATTTTGTAATGTGTAACCTTTGCATTTCTCACAATTGATGCCAAACAATTGCAAAAAAAACAATGTGTATACTTGTAACAGCCCGGGTAAAATTTGGATTTTTACCGGGACTGTTAAAGTCATTATACAGTGAATTACCGGATGAATTAATCTTGGGTAATTAATTCAAGGTAAATCGGGAGTCGTTTTTCGAAACCGAGAGTTCTCCCGCGCTCGGGAGCATCTTCCTAACTAACCGAGCCTCGGTTTTCAGTTCCGAGAGTTGGTCGATTCTCAGGAGGATTAATCGGATTTTCCGAACCCAAGTTGTATTTTTGGACTCGGGATGGAAAATTCGAAAAGACGGGAGTATCCCTGCGTTTACGAGATCCCGACACGAGAATCTGGACCGGCCAAATGAGCTTGCCCCGGGGCCACTCTTCCTTCTCTTTCCTTCTCTTCCTCTTTCCCGGTTACAATTCTTCCTCTCTCCCGGTTTTTCCCCAGCCGCGCGGGCCCCACTTCTCTTCTCTCTTTTCTTTCTTTTCCTCCCCTTCCTTTCTTTTCTCCTTTCTTTTCTTTTCTTCTCCATTTTTCTTCCAGCCGCCTCCACCCCGTGAATTGCCGGCCCTCCTCACTTGCTTCTCTTTTTCTCTTGTCTTCTTCTTCTTCCTTGTCGTCTTCATCTCTCCCTCAATCATTCTCCTCCAATTATTATTTTTTTTTTTCCTTCTGCTTCAATCTGCCTCCTCTGCCATCTCCTCCTCTTGCATCCCTCACCTTCCCCTTTTCCTCTTTCTTCTTTCTCTTCTCCTTCACTTCGCAGCCACCACACACCACCAACCTCTCTCCCTCTTTCCCTGCCTCTCACTGTCGCCGCCACCGGACCGCTCCCTTTTCCCTTCCTTTTCCCCTCGCCAACGACCGCCACTCTTGCCTCCTCCCCCTGCAACCTCTCCTTCTTCCTTCCTTACTGCCGCCCGAAGCCATCGCCTCCAGGTCTTCCTCAGCTCTCCTCCGCCTCTGCTCGCGACCACCACAGAGGCAAGGAAGGCGTCGCCGTCTGATGCCGGGTTTCTCCTCGCCAAGCCGCGCCGGTCTTCTTCCTTCTCCCTGCATCGCCGACCGAGCCACCTCGCCGCCGCCCCAGGCGAGAAGAGTCTTTCCACCGCCACGCCAGGAACAGGGAACGACGAAATCGGTACCTCTCCTTCCCTCGCTGGCCGATCTTCTGCTCTGCTCGGGTCGGGTCGCCATCGCGTGGGTAAGACCCACGACAGTCCCTGCCCCTGCCTTTGTTTCCCTCTTGCTATTTCTTCTCTTCTTTCCTTCAATTCGAATCAGAAACTAATCAGGTCTTGGGTTTCTTGTTTCTGTTCTGTGTTGTGTTAATTGGGTGATGGTGGTTGTGGTGTTGCTTTCACCGATGTTGTTTGGTTGTGGATGTGGTGTTACTGTGTGTTGTTGGCCGTGAGGATGGTGAGTGTGATGGTGGCCGGGACGTTGTTCTGGTGGTGAAGTTTGGGTGTTTTATGGTGATGAACAGTGGAACTCTTGGACAACGTGAACAGTACCTGGGTGTTGACAGTGTTGGGTCTGCGTGAACAGTGGTTGCCGGAATCCAGCACGGATCCGGCAGTCTCGGGTTTATTCCGGCGAAGCCTCGGGATTTTACCAGCAAGCCCGGAACCTGACCTTTGGGTAATTTCTTGGACTCATATTATACCTTGGTGCGGGTTTGGGCTCGGTGCACAAAAGGGCTCGGAAACGGGCCGATGTGCAGAGGCCCATGTTCTCGGGACGAAATTAACGAACTCGTTTAACGGAACTAAACAACTGGACAGATTAATAATCAGCCCTTTAATTGAATTTGGTTAAAACAATTGATAATTATGTCTACAGTTAGTTGGAATATTATTCTTGCTAATTAATATAATTAAACAAAAGTTAATTTATAGTACGTTTTAATATTTCTCTTGGGCTAAAAAAAAGGGGAAAAAGGGCATAACGTTAATACTTACTTCCCACACAATCTAGACATCGGTTTTACTACTAATTCTGGAATACACTAGTAGTAATACTAAATCATGCATGTGCCTACGTAAGTAACGATTTTCTATTACTGATCCTAAATGTATTACGGGTATTTACATTATTAAATTTTTTTTAAATAATGAGATATTTGAATACCAGTTATGTTATCTTATTATCGGTAAATATAATGTTATCAGTTGAGTATAATAATGTGAGCTATGCAACCTACCATACTAGTATATACGAGTTTTATTATATTTGAGCCATAGTATTAATATTAGCTTTACCCTATTTATAATTACCGATTATATAAGAATATATATGTACTTATGAATATTCTTTCCTGCAACATTCCATTATAATTATTTAATGCCAAATATCGATCATGTTAATTTATGACCGGAGGAAATAATTCTATTTAACGATCTTAATTATCAAATATAATACTTATATGCCCATTATGATATATTTGTCGGTTGTACTATTTAAATTACTATAACTGTCGTATACATAATTATTATTTTTACCAAGAATAATTACTTTATAAAATGCTATCTACAAGTACTTTAAGGGGTTATAATTATTTTACAGCCGTAAAAGCATTGTTTAATGGAGACGGTTTTGGAACGACAATAACGATGTTAATTGTGGATAAGCTGAATAATAAATTAACCCCATGCATTGCATTCTTCGATGTGCATTATAAGTGATTGTATGTGTTGACATGATATAGGGTATCAAGGTTGATCGGATAGCAGTTTCAGAGATACATCAGGTGAGGATGGATAAACCTTGATATGTGCCCGTAATGCTGTGTGTGTATTTTTGTTGTTTGTGAATTATTGTCGTTTGTTTGATCTGCTGGAATGTTTGTTGACTGATACTTGATTGCTATGGATTTGTTGATGCTGTTGTAGAATCGTGTTAGTTCTGTGTATGTTGTGTTGAAAATATTGTTGAACTGTCAGTTAAAAATAATTGATGATATGAGATTGTTGATTGGATGAGATTGTGAAATAATCTGAGGAAATTGGTAAATTGGGTAAATGATGAAAGAGTAATGGATTTGGACTGGAATTTGAGATGATGGTATAATAGTCACTTGGAAAGTAGTGGTACAACTAGATGGTTAGAGACTAGTTCTGTGGTGTCATGGCCAGAGGGTTTGTTGGTTGGGGTGTTGACCCCGGATTTGTGATATTGGGATGTTGATCCCGGATTTGAGATATTGGGATGTTGATCCCGGATTTGAGATATGGGGATGTTGATCCCGGATTGTGGTGGGGCCTGGCATCCAGAATTAGTTAATAACCAGATACGACCCTAGCTTGTCCAGTGACGGGGCCCGGAAGATAAAATTGGAAATAAAAATTAATAAGTATCCTTTGAGTCTTGGCTTGATATGATTTAGAAGATTCCTCTGCCATGTTGTTTGTGTTGGTTACCTCTGTTGTGTTGTTTGAGTTGTAATCCACTGTTATGTTGTTTGTGATAGATTCATCTGATTTGATGGTTGCATTATTTCGAAAGTATTGCGGTTGAATATATCACTGTTTATCTTTCGTCGGTGAGCGTTTCGGACTCACCCCTCGACTGCGGGGTGTCATCCCGTAGGATGAGTTGTTTGTAGTGCAGGAACGTACTGGGCAAGCTGAAGCGTACCCTCGGACAGGACTCGGATCCATTAGTTGCATTGGGCTTTGCCTAGTTGTCATGTGAGTCATAGGTCTTCCGCTGTGCATATTGTTATGTTCTTTGCTGTGTATATGTTGTAATGGGCCATTGGGCCAGATAGTTATTGTTGTTGATGTCCCCGGGGTTCGGGTGACGAGTTTCTTGTTGGGCCGAAGGGCCGGTTTTCAGTTTAGTTATTGGGCCGTTGGCCAGTTTATTATTTTATACACTAACTGTTGGGCTTTATTGGGTTGGGTTGTCACAGTTCCGGCACGTGTTTACTGTGTACGGTAAATACGGGTCGGGGCGTCTCAATACTGGTCCACCAAAATACTAATTTTTACAGCAAATAAAATTCTATAAGGTGTAGATTATAAATACATAAAAGAAAGTCTTCCAATTTTTTTCCAAAATTTTAGGTAAAAAAATCTAAAAAATAGAAAGAATCTATCAGCCTCAGCGTCGCTGAAGAAGTCCTCAAATTCTCCGGGAGACAGAAGAGGAACACCTCCCGGAGGCGGAGGTCCCAAATACAGAGCATCGGCCGTGTTGTTGAACGCATCATACTCCGGGGGAACACCGGCCCGTCTGCACCACCGTCCGCACCACCTCCGCCAGCCATAAGAAACTCGAAGAAAATGGAGAATAGGAAATAAAGTAGAGAAACCGAGGAAACTATAGGAAAATAACCGTCTTGATACAGCTGTAGCCTGTAATGAGCCAATAACCTCCACTTCGCTTGGGGGGTGTGATTCAAAAACTAATAATGAGAGAGGATGATTATACGGCGTCGAAGTGGACCATAAGAAAATAAGAAGGAAAAAACGGGGATCCATCTAGCCTGTCCATATAGGCTATAGCCTCGGTTCCAGGGTTGATTTGTAAAATGATAAAAGTAATTCCCTCACGCCACTTTCGACTTAATTTTAGGCTCTCTTTTGTTTTCTCCTTTTTCGTTTTTCTTTTATTGTCTAATTTTCTTTCTCGTGCAGAAGGTATACATACACTGGCCTATTGCCCTGGTTGCAAATCTGCAATATGATATTGATGCCAAAGAGCACGTAGGAGTCAAGCCTTTTTTTTTTTTTACCTGAATTTTCATTATCATGTACTCTAATTCATGACAGGTGGGACATCTTTATTCCCCAGTGTAACCTTTTTACTTTTTTAATTGAAGTAGTTTTTCATCTGGATCGACCGACACAGACGCACCCGATGTGCCTAGCCCCCCTTTCCATATGTACTTCCTCTGTTCTCATAATAAAGCTCGATTAGCATCAAAAAAAAAAAAAAGACGCACCCTCGATTTACTCGATCTTCACTTAATTTCAAGCTGTTAAAGTCAATAAAGTCTAAAATCTTTTAAAATTGATATTTGAATACTAAACCTTTAATAAGTGAACAAAACTAGTTTTAAAGGTGTTTTCTATTTTAAAAAGCTGATGTGGCCATTAAAAAGAGAGACGCCGTTAAAAAGTGAGACTTTTAATTATTGTAACTATCCTGCTAAAGACATGTCTCGGGCTGAAAATATTAATACTTAATGTGGGCTTCACTCAAATTTTTTTAAATTATTTTCCATTTTTGAAATTATTATTTACTATTGTTTCTTTTGTTCCATATCACTATTATTATTTTAAAATTTTAAAATTTTTAATTTTTTGTATAGTTTTAATTACTTTTTTTAATTCTCGGATGTGTTATTTGCCAAAATATAAATTCAAATTTTATTATATTTTAAAATATTGTTAAAATTTAGAGTTACTAATTTCAAAGAACTCTTGCAAGAATGTAGGATGAATTACTTTAAATTGTTTGAAATGAATTCATGGCCTATGTTGATAAAAATACAGGGAGATTTTAATAGAAAATTTAACGGGGTGATTTTTTAGCAGGACAAATTGGCAGTAAACCTTCTCATCATTATCATGCTAGCCATGTCATTTGTCTATATGGGTTCTAGTTTGAAATGAATGCATGACCTATATTAACAAAAATAGTGAGAGATTTTAATNTTAATAAAAAATTTAATGGGAGGAATTTTTAGCGAGATAAAATGACCGTAAACCTTCTCATCGTTCTCATATTGGGTACAATATTTGACTATATGGGTTCTGATTTGAAATGAATACATGATCTATGTTAACAAAAATAGCAAAAGATTTTAATAGAAATTTTAATGGGGGAATTTTTAGCAAGATAAATGGCAATAAACCTTCTCACTCATGTTGGTCATACCATTTACCTATATGGATTTTGATGTGGCAAGATTTAATTGCCATATTAACTCTTTTTGTAACAGCCCGGGTAAAAATTTTGGATTTTTACCGGACTGTAAAAGTCTATTACCATGATTTACTATTGAATTAATCTTGGGTAATTAATTCAAGGTAAATCGGGAGTTGTTTTTCGTAACCGAGACTTTTCCCACGCTCGAGATTTTCCCGTTGATTTTTCGGAACTAAGTTGGTATTTTTCGGATTTCGGAATTTCTCGGAAAATCACACCGGAAAGTAACTAAGAAGGTATCGGTTATTTTCTGGTCCGGATCAGATTCGCCCGTAATACGGACGAATCGTATTATTGATGTTCACATGTATAACAGTAAAAAAATCAGGTTATAAGGAAGAGAAGCCGGTGGAAGAGCAGAAGAAGAGAAGGAAAAAAAAAAAAGAAAGGAGAGAAAAAGGAAGGAAAAAGAAAAAGAGAGAAAAAAAAAAGAAAAAAGAAAAAGAAGAAAAAAAACAGAAAAAAATCAGAAAAAAAGAAGAAGAGAGAAAAGAAAAAAATGAAGAAGGAGGAAAAAAATATAAACACAGAAAAATAGAAAAAAGAGAGAAAAGAAAATAAAAGAAAATCAGGAAAAAATCAAGAAAAAGAAAAGAAAGTAAAGAAAATGCAAGAAAAAGAGAAAAAAGAAATCCGGTGAACTGTTCACCGTCAGCCTCCCCTTCACAGTGCACGCGACGGAGTTCCGCGCCGCCGTACGCCGCACCGCCGCCACCATGGCCTTCCTCTCGCCGTCGCGAGCCGAACCACGTCTCTCCCGTCGCCATCCGCCGCCGGACGCGCACTGCAGCGCCGTTGACCCGCCGGATTCCCCGTGGATCCGCTTTTCCTCCGCTCCTGCGTAGCTGCCGTCGCCGCCGCGCCCAGCTACCACCACCGTTGGAGTCGCCACCTCAAGCCGACCTCGCGCTGCCCTCCCTCGCGCTCCGTCGCGCCGTCGCCGTTGTCATCAGCCGCTCGACCCGCTGGTAAGGTCGGGTTCCGCACGTTTTCGCGTCTGGGTCGCGCCCTTCCTGGGTTGTGATCCGGATTTCCTTTTTTTTTTATTTTAATAATATATATATATATATATATAAATGCTTACATAATTAATTTCTGGAAAAAAATAGGAATATTATTTTAGAAAATTGTATGCAATATTCTGGTTGGGGTTTAGAAATAAATATATATACTTTGATTCTTCAAATTAAGATAATTATGTAAATTATTATTATGGTTATTTTGGAAAATATATATATCATGAAATTAATTTCTGGAAATTTAATATGTATATTATTTTCGTCTGGAAATTATGGTTATGAAAATTAAATATATATATGTACTTTGCAAGTTTAAGTTAATTATATTTTGTGTTGGAAAATTAAATTGTATATATATTTAGGAAATATAAATACTATAAATATTTTCTAGAAATTATAAATAGCTTATTATTTTTCTGGAAATTATAGTAATTATTATTTTGGGAAATTATAATTATTTTATGGAAAAATATTTTGAAAAGAATTTTAATTAAAGTATAGTACCGAAATTATATTCGGAAATACGTTCGGAAAATTATTTTCGATAAGAGATAATAATATCAGATACAAACCGGGATGGGATTACTTCGTAGTTTGGCATCATGACATACTCTTATGTGCATTTATGTGTATGTATGATTTTGTTGTATAGGTTTGGATATCGGGCAGTTTCCCGAGGAGCCGGCGTCGGACCGGACATTGTTTTCCGAAGTTGAGTAATCGGCCAAGGTGAGGATGGATTTCCTTCAATATGTGCCTTATTACTCGGTTATTGTGTTTGGTGTTGTTGCATTGTTGGATGCTGTGCTTTTGTTGTGTTTTGGCTCGGGATGTCTATCCCGGTGCTTGTTTGGTATTTTTGGGATGTTTATCCCCGTATTGATTTTCTGTGTCGTTTGGAATAAGTAAATGGAATTAATAATGAATAGTGACAAGGATGTCGATCCTTGGTATTTTGGTTAGGGATGTCGATCCCTGAGTTTGGTTTTTNCCCCTCACCTGCGGGCTTTCATCCCGTAGGATGAGTTGTTTCATGTACAGGTTGGATGCATTCCAGACAGGCTGCTGCGTTATCCCTTGGACGGGCTTGGATCCATAGTTTGCATTTAAGCATACAGTGTATATGTGAGTCTTTATAAGTCTTCCGCTGTGCATGTTTTCGCTATTATTGGGCCAATGGGCCGGATATGTTATTTATGTTGTTTACTGTTTTGGGCCGTTGGGCCCGAGTTATTATTGTTCACACTGTATGCTAGGGTTTATTTGGTTGGGTTGTCACAGTTCCGGCTCGTGTTTACTGTGTACGGTAATTACGGGTCGGGGCGTTTCACTTTTTGATGAAAAGGATCTTTAGGACTAATTTTGTTCACTTATTGAAAAGAGTTTAAGACTCAAATATCGATTTTAAAAAGTTTAAGATTTAATTGATTTTTGCTTAATGATTTAGGACTCGAATACTAATTTTAAAAGGTTTATGACTGAATTGATTTTACTTAAACATTTAAGACTCGAAATGTCCTTATCCCTACGCAGGCCTATTGCCCATGAATGCGCCATCGAAGCCATGGCGTCAGCTTTGCCACGTCTCAAATGCAACATCACTATTTCATTATTTTTTTGCCATACCAATTTTTAAATCATTTGCAATTATTTCTATTTCAAAATTTTATATTTCTGCTTTCCCATGCAAACCTTAATTTTTTGAATTCCAATTTCCCGATCTATAATTCAAATCATTGACTCCTCAAAGTTACTTAGGATAAAGAATTTGTTTTTGTTATTCCTTTTTAGCATAACAAACGGAAGAGAAGTGGAAAAGAATTATCTTGTTATCACCAAACATCCCACGAAGAGTCAAATTGGGTATATAGGATATTGTTTGAGTTTTAAATAATTGAATTCGATTTGTCATCAAAACTTGCTATTGTTAATTTGTAACAGCCCGGGAAAAATTTTTCATTTTTACCGGGACTGTAAAATATTTTTACAATAGGAAATTAAACTTTGGAAATTATATTACGGCTAAGCCTCAGATTCTAAATCCAACACTTGCCCCACGTTCCTGATATTTTTGCAGTTTAAACGGACCAAAGTTGGAATTTTTCGGGTCCAGAAATCTCAAGAAAAATCAAGTTTAACCTCGTTATTATGGACCAGAAATTAAGTAAAGGGGGTATTTTAGTCTGGACAGCACCTACTTAAGTGTGTAGTATACACCTGCATTATTTTTTTTTGTCCACACCTTAGTTCACGATTCTTCTTCACCGACATACTGCACCAGATTTTTCTTCTACTCCTTCTCTGTACACCAAAGCTTTTTCTACCTATAAAAAGAGCCCCTGCCTCCTCTGCTCGTCACCTGCAAACACCATATCTAGCCTACCTTACTGTCTCTTTCTCAATCTTCTGCCAGTCTCCTCTTGCTCATCATATAGTTACCAACACCACACGTTCTGGCCCATTTCACCAATACCGCACCTTCTTCAACCCTGCATCAAGAACACCATCAACTTCACTATAGCCTTCTTGTCACCTCTCTCCTTAGAATTGTAGTTGCTGTGGTCGACCGAGGAAGAACCTCACGACACCGTCACTGCAAGGTGAGTCAACTTTTGCCAAACTTATCTTAGACTACCTTTTGAACCGTTAAGAATAAAGCATCATTTCTAGTTGCTTTATATAATTTGGTCATACCAGTGCAATGGGTGAGGTGGCGCTTGCAAATTATATCTCTCGTGGCTAGAGTTTGTTTGTCAGGACATGAAGGCATGGGCAATATAATAATGCTAATGGGTTGGTTTTGGGTTTGAAGAGTTGGATGGATAATATAGGATTTAATCGACTGCAAACAATTCGTGGGCCAAGGACTAATTAATAAATCAAAAGCTGGGGCACTACAGTTATATTCTAGGAACAATATTATTATGAATTCATTTAAAGTTATCCCTACCTTTTGCCGACTAATAGTGACTCGAGAGTAAATAAAATAAAATATATATATAGTAAACATCAAGCATAGCATCTTTGATTATGCATTTTATATGTTTATTATTAATATAGGAGCTGATAACGTGGAAGGAGAACCCGCTAACGATTTTCCGGAAGAATACAACAATTGAGGTAAGGATGGATAACCCGTAGTATATTGCCTGTAAAATTGTGTTGCTGTGACTTTCTTGCTTGAGCTATGTGAATGACTATTGTGCTTTAGCTGTGTTGTGATTTTGATCATTGTCACACCTCGTCTGACTTGTTGAGATGCTTAGTTGTCCAGAGGAGCTGTAAGGCAGAGAGCCTGCTCGGAAACTAAGATCATGGTATTGAAGAAATAAAAGTTAAGTTGTGATAATATGACTTAGACACTTAGGTGTCACGTGAAAGGTAGAGGTACGACTGGGTGGTAGCCGCTTGTGATATGTGTTTTGTTGGCCATTTGTGAGGGGCTTGGGGTCCTCTCAGCCGTTGAGCTTGGGGTCTCACGTTTTTTTTATGAGTTTATTTGATTTTTTTTTAACGAGGAGTACCCTGGGATTAGCTAACCTGTCTACCAAGTACGACCGATACTTATCACGTGGCAGGGGCCCCAATAAAGATAAAATCTGGTTATTGGATTGTTGATTAGATATCACTTGTCGTATGTTCTTGTGAAGTGTTGTGTTTATTATCTTCTTGCTTATTACAGTTGCTTGTATACTACTGTTTATCCATGATTGTACTATGTACCGGTGGGCACTTCGAACTCACCCCTCACCTGCGGGGTTTCATCCCGTAGGTTGACTTGCTCTTAGTACAAGTGCGATGCTCGGTCAGCTGCTGTATTCTCTCCACAAGACCCCAGATCCATACCGCTGTTGCATTATCTTACAATAGTCTTCCGCTGCTATATGTCATTGTGCTACTATCACTCTGCCTCTGTCGCTGTCTTTATTCTCTGCTACTATTGTTGCTTTGTGAATATGGTGTGCTGTAATAAATGTCCCCGTGCTTGGGTGACGGATGCTTGTTGTATTGTTGGATGTTATGTTGTATAATTACCGCTTGCTACTGTGTAATGAATAACCTCACACGTGTTTACCGAGTCTATGGTAAATGCGGGTCGGGGCGTTTCATTTTGGTAGCGGAGCAGGCAGTAGGTTATGGGAATCTTGTTTGACTATCTGTTGTGTTTGTTTGCTTGTTTGTGCATGGTCTGTTGTATATGATCTACATGAACGACATGATAGTCATGCATACATACTCATATAGGTAGTACGCATGGATCTGGTTGGAGGAAACCAGCCGGCTGAACAGCCATGTTTGGAAGATGAACAGGTGTACGTCGATCAACCACCTCAGGTTGGAGCTGGACAAGTGCCAGCTAGGGCACCGATGGTTCCACATACGGACACGGTGCAGATTCTGGATGTTATGACCCAGATTCTGCAACAGCAAACAGCTAGGAACGAAGGGCCTATTGAGGACCCAATTTTTACCAACCTAGCTAAGCTCGGAGGAGAGATCTTCCCTGGAACCACAGATCCATAGGTCGCTTACGAATGGCTTCGTCAGATTGTCCGAGTGATGCAAAAGCTGCGATGTAGTGAAGATAGGTGGGCAAACTATGCCGCATCCCTATTCCGTGAAAGTGTCACCATATGGTGTGAATCTGTTACTCGGGACATGCCAAAGCCCGTGGTTATGCCTTGGGCGGAGTTCACCGAATTGTTTAGGCATAGGTTTGTCACTGAACAATATCAAGATCAACTGAAACGTGAATTCCTTGAGCTGCGATACAGTATGGCCAGTCGGTGAACGAGTATGAAACCAAATTTGACCGCCTGTCACTTTATGCTGGAGAGTTTGTGAGCACTGCTGAGGCTAGATGCAAGAGATTTTGGGAAGGACTAAGGGCAGATATTCGTGCTATTATGGGATGTAAGGAGTACACCACCTATCAACAGATGCTCACTGATGCTTTACAAGCTGAAGCCATTTGGCTGGATCAACAGAGAGAACGCCAGGAGAATAGGAAGAGAAATGCTGTTGCCAGCGAGGGAAACCCGGGAAAGAAGTTTCAGTCCAACAGACCTACCTTTGGACAAATCCGCTCTCTGCCAGCATACCAGGGCCGAGGGTGGAACAATAACAAAGGAAATTCTTCAGGAGGAGGAACTACTTCCGGAGACACACGCTCCAAGTTTTCATTGTCCAAAGTTAGATGTTTCGAATGTAATGAGCTTGGACACTACCGTTCTACCTGTCCTAAACTAGGAAAATCCAGAGAACCCGTCTCTGCACAAACTGTACAAGCTTCGGCAGTCAGTGTGCCGAGTGGTCCTGAAAATGGCAAAGGACGAGGACGAGGAAATCCTGCTGCTAGGACACAATCAGCTATGAACCAAAGTGTAGCTACTTCAAGGGCATTCGTGATCACAGCTGAAGAGGATGCAGAAAAAGCAGATGTTATTGCAGGCATTTTTACTGCTTTTGGTAGTATTGCATATACTTTGATAGATCCTGGTGCTACACATTCTTTTATCGCACAAAGTTTTGCAGCTAAACATAACTATGAGGAAGAGAAGTTAAAAAACATCTCATGAGGGTTAGACTGCCCGCAGGAATAATAGTAAGGTTAGAACATATGTGCAAAGACGTGCCCCTAAAGTATGGCAATGAGACCTTCCTTGCCCAGTTGATAGTTATGAATATGGGAGGATTTGATGTCATATTGGGCATGGACTGGTTGTCAAAACACCGAGCCTTGGTGAATTGTCGCACCAAGGAAGTTCTGTTGACTTTTGACAATGGTCGACAGATTATGCTATCTGGAATACAGAGAGCTGCAATTACATGTAGCGTCTCTGCAATTCAAGCTTTAGAGATGACTCAAAGTGGACGAGCTGCCATGTTGACCCAAGACACTGGCGACAAGAAACAAACCCTCACTTTGGTGGATATAGTAGTGGTAAAGGAATTTTCAGACGTTTTTCCTGAAGACCTACCAGGATTACCTCCCGATAGAGAGGTCGAGTATACCATCGACCTAGTGCCAGGAGTCACACCCATATCAATGGCTCCATATCGGATGGCACCAACAGAACTTCAGGAGTTGAAAAAACAACTGGATGAACTCCTGGGGAAAGGTTTCATCAGACCTAGCACATCTCCTTGGGGTTCACCAGTCTTGTTTGTCAAGAAGAAGGATGGTAGTTTGCGTATGTGCGTAGACTATCGGCAGTTGAATAAGGTAACGATTAAGAACAAGTACCCGTTACCTAGGATAGATGATCTCTTTGACCAGTTACAAGGGCAGCCGTGTTCTCTAAGATCGATCTCCGATCGGGATACCATCAAATCAAGATTGCAGAGAAAGACATTCCGAAAATTGCTTTCCGCACCAGGTATGGTCACTTTGAATTTACAGTGGTACCTTTCGGATTGACCAATGCACCTGTAGTATTTATGTGTTTGATGCACTTGGTCTTGAACGAGTTTTTGGACAAGTTCGTGGTGGTCTTCATCGACGATATCCTCATATACTCAAAGAACAAGGAAGAGCACGAAGAACATCTGAGGATAGTGCTACAAAGGCTACGGAAGAAGCAGTTGTATGCCAAGTTCAGCAAATGTGATTTTTGGCTCGGAGAAGTTGCTTTTCTCGGGCATGTCGTATCTGGTGAAGGAATCAAAGTAGACCCAGCCAAAGTTAAAGCAGTGTTAAAATGGGAGCCTCCTAAAAGTGTATCCGAAGTCAGGAGCTTTCTTGGCCTTGCAGGATATTATCGAAGGTTTATTGAAGGATTTTCTCTAATAGCTAGTCCCATGACTAAGCTGTTAAGAAAGGATCAAGCTTATGTTTGGAGTGAAGAATGTCAAAAGAGCTTCGATGAATTGAAGAAGAAGTTAACTACTGCACCAGTGCTAACTGTACCTAGGCCAGGAGTGGAATATATTCTCTTTTGTGATGCTTCAGGTCTTGGCCTGGGAGCAGTACTGATGCAAGAAGGGCGAGTAATTACCTATACCTCTAGAAAGTTGAGACCACACGAGAAGAACTATCCGACGCACGATATGGAGATGGCCGCTATGATCTTTGCCTTGAAGATTTGGTGACATTACCTGTTCGGAGAAAAATGCAGAATCTTCACAGATCATAAGAGTCTCAAGTACATAATGACTCAAAAAGAACTCAATCTATGACAGAGATGATGGGTTGAGTTGCTTAATGATTATGATTGCACCATTGAGTACCACCCAGGAAAGGCTAATATTATAGCAGATGCTTTAAGTCGGAGACAACCGAATGGTGCAGCAACTTGCTATTCAATGCCATCACTCATTGAGCTAAGAAAGCTAGGAGTGGAGTTGGCTATTGATGAAACAGGTGCTTTACTGGCGCATATGAATGTCAAATCAAACCTAAGAGGTTGGATCATTGAGCTGCAAGATGGAGATGCCGAGCTTGCAAAGATCAAAGACAAAGTACGCAATGGAAAAGAGACCAAGTTCCACATAGGAGGAGATGATGCATTAATGTTAGGGAAACGTCTATCCGTACCCAAAGTTGGAGATTTAAGAAACCAAATTTTAGAAGAAGGACAAATGACACCTTATGCCATACATCCGGGAAGCACCAAAATATACCATAACCTAAAGAGTTATTATTGGTGGCCCCATTTGAAGAAAGATGTGGCGGAATATGTTGCAAAATGCATCACCTGCCAACAAGTAAAAGCTGAACATCAAGCTCCAACAGGCATGATGCGATCATTAACGATACCAGAGTGGAAATGGGAGATGATCACCATGGATTTTGTGATCGGATTACTGTTGACTCGAAAGCAGCATGATGCCATTTGGGTCATTGTTGACCGATTGACAAAATCAGCTCATTTTCTCCCTATTAGGCAAACTGACACCATAGATAAGCTAGCAAGCATATATGAACTGAGATTGTGAGGCTGCATGGTATTCCAAAGTCCATAGTCTCAGATAGAGATTCCAGATTCACATCACGTTTCTGGAAGAGCTTGCAAGCAGCATTGGGAACAAAGTTGAGTTTTAGTACTGCTTTTCATCCACAGACAGATGGACAATCTGAAAGGACCATACAAACACTAGAGGACATGCTAAGGGCCTGTGCACTTAACTTTAGTGGGAGTTGGGACAAGTATTTACCCTTGGCAGAATTTGCTTACAACAACAGTTATCACTCTAGCATCGGTATGCCGCCGTTTGAAGCCCTCTATGAAAGGAAATGTCGAAGTCCAATTTGTTGGGATGAAGAAGGACTTCGTCTGATCATTGGTCCGAACTTGGTCAAACAAACAATTGACAAGATCCAGACAGTTAAACAGTGCATGAGGGCAGCCCAAGATCGGCAAAAAAGTTACGCCGACAAACACCGGCGGGAGATAGAATACAAAGTTGGAGAAAAAGAATTCCTTCGGGTTGCGCCATGGAAAGGCGTAATCAGGTTTGGAAAAAGAGGAAAACTAAGTCCCAGATATATTGGACCAAATGAGATCATTGAAAGGATCAGACCTTTGGCTTACAGGTTGGCATTACCCGAAGAGCTATTACGCATTCATGACGTATTCCACGTCTTTATGTTAAGAAGATACCAATCAGATCCTAGTCATATAGTGACACCCTCAGAAGTGGAAGTAGCAGAGGATCTGACTTATACGGAAGTACCGGAGCAGATTCTTGCTCGAGAATAACGACAATTGTGAAACCAAAGCATCCTTATGGTAAAAGTTAAGTGGAGCAAGCACTCTGCAAACGAGTCAACCTGGGAAGTTGAGGAACATATGCGGACCCAGTATCCGCATCTCTTTGCATAACCGAGACAGAATTTCGAGGACGAAATTCCTTTAAAGGGGGAAGACTGTAACAGCCCGGGAAAAATTTCTCATTTTTACCGGGACTGTAAAATATTTTTACAGTAGGAAATTAAACTTTGGAAATTATATTATGGTAAACTAAGCCTCAGATTCTAAATCCAACACTTGCCCCACGTTCCTGATATTTTTGTAGTTTAAACGGACCAAAGTTGGAATTTTTTGGGTCCAGAAATCTCAAGAAAAGTCAAGTTTAACCTCATTATTATGGACCAGAAATTAAGTAAAAGGGGTATTTTAGTCTGGACAGCACCTGCTTGAGTGTGTAGTACACGCTTGCATTATTTTCTTTTGTCCACACCTTAGTCAACGATTCTTCTTCACCGACATAGTGCACCAGATTTTTCTTATGCACCAGATTTTTCTTCTACTCCTTCTCTGTACACCAAAGCTTTTTCTACCTATAAAAAGAGTCCCTGCCTCCTCTGCTCGTCACCAGCAAACACCATATCTAGCCTACCTTACTGTCTCTTTCTCAATCTTCTGCCAGTCTCCTCTTGCTCATCATATAGTTACCAACACCACACGTTCTGGCCCATTTCACCAACACTGCACCTTCTTCAACCCTGCATCAAGAACACCATCAACTTCACTATAGCCTTCTTGTCACCTCTCTCCTTAGAATTGTAGTTGCTGTGGTCAACCGAGGAAGAACCTCACGACACCGTCACTACAAGGTGAGTCAACTTTTGCCAAACTTATCTTAGACTACCTTTTGAACCGTTAAGAATAAAGCATCATTTCTAGTTGCTTTATATAATTTGGTCATACCAGTGTAATGGGTGAGGTGGCGCTTGCAAATTATATCTCTCGTGGCTAGAGTTTGTTTGTCAGGACATGAAGGCATGGGCAATATAATAATCCTAATGGGTTGGTTTTGGGTTTTGAAGAGTTGGATGGATAATATAGGATTTAATCGACTGCAAACAATTCGTGGGCCAAGGACTAATTAATAAATCAAAAGTTGGGGCACTACAGTTATGTTCTAGGAACAATATTATTATGAATTCATTTAAAGTTATCCCTACCTTTTGCCGACTAATAGTGACTCGAGAGTAAATAAAATAAAATATATATATATAGTAAACATCAAGCGTAGCATCTTTGATTATGCATTTTATATGTTTATTATTAATATAGGAGCTGATAATGTGGAAGGAGAACCCGCTAACAATTTTCTGGAAGAATACAACAATTGAGGTGAGGATGGATAACCCGTAGTATATTGCCTGTAAAATTGTGTTGCTGTGACTTTCTTGCTTGAGCTATGTGAATGACTATTGTGCTTTGGCTGTGTTGTGATTTTAATCATTGTGACACCTCGTGTGACTTGTTAAGATGCTTAGTTGTCCAGAGGAACTGTAAGGCAGAGAGCCTGCTCGGAAACTAAGATCATGGTATTGAAGAAATAAAAGTTAAGTTGCGATAATATGACTTAGACACTTAGGTGTCACGTGAAAGGTAGAGGTACGACTGGGTGGTAGCCGCTTGTGATATGTGTTTTGTTGGCCATTTGTGAGGGGCTTGGGGTCCTCTCAACCGTTGAGCTTGGGGTCTCACGGTTTTTTTTTTTATGAGTTTATTTGATTTTTTTTAACGGGGAGTACCCTGGGATTAGCTAACCTGGCTACCAAGTACGACCGATACTTATCACGTGGCAGGGGCCCCAATAAAGATAAAATCTGGTTATTGGATTGTTGATTGGATATCACTTGTCGTATGTTCTTGTGAAGTGCTGTGTTTATTATCTTCTTGCTTATTACAGTGGCTTGTACACTACTGTTTATCTATGATTATACTATGTACCGGTGGGCACTTCGGACTCACCCCTCACCTGCGGGGTTTCATCCCGTAGGTTGACTTGCTCTTAGTACAGGTGCGATGCTCGGTCAGCTGCTGTATTCTCTCCACAAGACCCCGGACCCATACCGCTGTTGCATTATCTTATAATAGTCTTCCGCTGCTATATGTCATTGTGCTACTGTCACTCTGCCTCTGTCGCTGTCTTTATTCTTTGCTACTGTTGTTGCTTTGTGAATATGGTGTGCTGTAATAATTGTTCCCATGCTTGGGTGACGGATGCTTGTTGTATTGTTGGATGTTATGTTGTATAATTACCGTTTGCTACTGTGTAATGAATAACCTCAGGCGTGTTTACCGAGTCTATGATAAATGCGGGTCGGAGTGTTTCATAATTGAATATCATAGTCCAACACTCAGAGAAACTATAAGAGTTGATTGTCTGGTTGATTGAATGTCCAATTTTAATTGCTTGGAAGAAAAAGCAAAGGTGAGGGATTTGGTTGTGGTCCCACTTTCGGCAACACACTTTATTATACCTATTTTCTATTTCCATGCCCTTGAACGCGAAGAAAACTACTGCGTGGCCGGTAAATAACAGAGTAAAGTGACAAAGAGGGGTTGCATTAGTTATTTCTTGAAAATAAAAAAAGTCATCGAGAGAGATGACCAACCAAGAAAAAAAAAAAGGAAAGCCATGTTAGGGTATATACTAGCTATTGCCGTGATATATAAAGATAAAATTTTGGAAATACAAATAATTGAAATGATTTACAAAGTGATGTGGCAAAAAATTAATTAAATGGTGATGTGGCATATGACAAATGGATATTTGATTTTAAAAATGATGAGGCAAAAAATTAATTAAATGGTGATGTGGCATATGACAAATGGGTTAGTGATTTAAAAAATGATGTGGCAAAAGTAATTAGTTAATTTCATATCTCATTCTTTTGTCTTTATGTGAATTTGAAGCGCCCTGACCCGTATTTACCGTACAGGATAAACACGTACCAGAACTGTTCTTACTACAGTAGCAGACAGTACATACAATATAAAATACAATACACGCAATCCCCAAATACAATATTCGTCACCCGATCCCGGGGACCATTATTCAAGCCATTACACTCCAATCTAATCAACAACAGAGGACATAGGATACAACAACAAATATATTACAGCAACAACAGCAATAACACAATAGAAAGACAAGCAGCGGAAGACTTAGAATGAGATGCAGCGGAGGTATGGATCCGGAGTCAGGTGGAGAAGAAAGCAGCAGGCAACGTACATCGTACCTGAACTACGAAGCAATCAAACCTACGGGATGAAACCCCGCAGGCGAGGGGTGAGTCCGATGCGCTCACCGACGAAGGATAAACAGAGATATTGTGGAAGCCCGTACCCCCAATTTAATAAAATAAAATATTAAATGAAAAAGAGTTACCAAAATACTCTTTAAAACCCGGGGTACAAAAACCGATGCTTCGGCATACAACATTTTTCCATGAAAATGTAAATTAACAACGAGATGTCATAAAAGTAAACGAGATCAACCGGCTTATCAAGAAGTAAGCCATCACGGCATC
>JAKUCV010006795.1:0-36486 GCA_028386065.3 Turnera subulata | reverse complement strand
TTGACGGTTGCCATACTCACGACACCATTAGGTGCAGAGTTTGTGATTGAAACCTTCAAGGTTTCCCATGAATCTGGGAGAGTCGCCAGGACCATAAGAGCAAGCACCTCATCGTCGAATTTTATGCCCATACTAGCCAACTGGTCCACGATCCCTTGCATCTCATTAAGGTGATCTGCAACCAATTTGCCTTCTTGGTTTTTTACTTGCATCAACTTTGTCAAGTAAAATAGCTTGTTGTTCCCTGTCTTTGAGGCATACAATTCTTCGAGCTTCTCCCACAGTGTTCTAGCATGCTCAATGCCAGAAATGTGGTTGTAAACATTATTCTCAACAAATTGCCGTATATAGCCGTAGACTTGGATGTGTTCAAACTCCCACTCCTCGTCTGACTTATCTTCAGGCTTTACCAGGCTAAATACTGGTAAATGCATCTTCGTCACGAACAGGAGATCCTTCATCTTGTTTCTCCATAAGTGGTAATTTGTGCCATCAAGAGTGATCATCTTGTTTATCCTCGCCTCAATTTTCGATCAAGAATTTTAACAGCCTTCTTTGATAAAAAAATTCTTCCGGCGGTGAATAGTACCGTATATGTGAACAGTACCGTATACGCAAATAGCACCGTATATGTGAACAGTGTCGTATACGTGAATAGTGCCGAACAGGTAGTGAATTTAACTGATTCGATAATTCCCAGGAAAGATGGCCTAGCCAATCTCCTTAGACAGAATTATCATTCCAAGATAAATCCTCAGGAAAGACTGGAGGAACAAAGGTTCACTTAAAACCCAGCCTCCTAGACAGGACTCACTTGCACAGTGTATTAATTCACAACCTATACCTGACAAAGCATGAACCTTCAGCTCCGCTACCAGTTGTTGGGTCCCGATGGTACTATCTTGCGGAATAATGATCAACCAAAATAAATGGCACACAGAATTTAACGTGGTTCACCCAAAACTTTTGGGCTACGTCCACAATCACGATCCCACAGAACTTCCACTATAAAAATAATA
Source organism: Turnera subulata (assembly GCA_028386065.3). Classification (NCBI taxonomy): domain Eukaryota; kingdom Viridiplantae; phylum Streptophyta; class Magnoliopsida; order Malpighiales; family Passifloraceae; genus Turnera; species Turnera subulata. Next base: position 35,467 of record JAKUCV010006795.1, on the reverse strand, counting down.
GGCTTACAAGAAAGACTTCCCTAAATTTTAGGGGTATTACAAACCTAGAGTTCTATCCAAAATAGTGCCCCACAAGGTGTTTCCCAAGTGTTTGTCAAAAATACCCCTAAGGTATTTTTTCTCACTATTTTGTCACTCCCTAATTTTAAGAGGGGATAAGAAAAATATTGAGAAATATTTTTCTTCCTCACAATTACTCTCTCTCCCTCACTCTCTCTTCTCTTCTTTCTTTCTTTCACAATTCTATGTGAAGATGGGATGATGAAACATTTAGAATCAATGCCTATTTATAGGCAAAACAAGTTGAAAAAATTAGACAAAAATTAGGTTGCCTAACTTTGTTATTCAACAAAGGTTGGCCAACCACTTTAACAAAGTTAGCCAGCCACTGCCCAACACTTAATACCCACTTATATTATTGGTCCTTTCATTTGCCCTAAACTCCCTGGGTCAGTTCGTACTTCCTTGGCCATGGTTCTAGGTAAGTGTTTTTGTATAGGCAAAAAGTGATGTCACATTTACCGTAAGTGTGTACATGCAATAGAATACAATAATGTAAACAACACTTTCAAAAAGTTCATGAGGTACAATTCTTCCTTATACCCAGATCTTCAAACTTAGTTATATTTTCTAATATTTTCTTATCATAGCCTGTTCTAATGGAGATTATTCCAGGCAATAAAGAGGATTATGGTTCTCTTCTCGATTTCTCAATGGTGCATACTGATGACGTGGCCAGAGCACACATATTCCTGCTGGAGCATCCTGATGCAAAAGGGAGATACATTTGTTCTTCAGACAGAACAACAATTGAAGAATTGTCCAAATTTCTCTCTGCCAAATATCCCGAGTTTCCAATACCAACTGTGGAGTGAGAAACTGCCTTCTTGTGGAAATCTTTCTTGCCGTTTATTCTTGAAAGAAACTAAAACTAAAATTTTACTTGGTACGGGGTGGCTTGGCAGGTCTTTGAAGGATGTAAAAGGATATAAAAATAGAGCAGTTACGTCAAAGAAATTAGTAGATTCTGGTTTCCAGTATAGCTATGGCCCTGACCAAATGTTCGATGAAGCAATTCAGTGTTGCAAAGAGAAGGGTTACCTCTGACTAATCCTGCCTGGAAGGGTTTGAATCCTAGTCGAACAAATATTATATATGTGATGTTTGTATGCATACCATTAATCAATAAAAAGCAAAAAGGACAGAGACCATATTTACAAGTTCTCAGCTTGGTGGCATTTTGTTCATGACAGATTCTGAACAGAAGTTATTGATGAAGAGGAATTAATTTGGCAAGTTCGCTATTGGCATGGGGATGTGATTTCAAATAACCTCTAATGTCTAATCTATTGTAGATATGAGCAATTTTTCTTACATTAGGCATTTGATTCCTCCACGTAGGATTTTAAATTCAATCGTTGCTTCCCCGTGGCAAGAGTTAAGAATATCTTTGAGACCAAACTTCATTGGTACCAATAGCCAATCAGTTGACATGCCAAACGTAAGATATATATTCTAAGATCTTTTTTTGTCGAATAGATATATTCTATGATTACTAAGGTGAGAATTAGGGGTCATGAACTCCAAGTACACCTTTCCTGTAGCCCTTATGAATGCTGTTTTGCCTGTCAAATTAAACTGCTGTAACTGTAACAAAAAGAAAGGGTAAGGGCAGGACAAAAGTCAACCACCCGTCAATTTTGAAGTAGAGAAGAGGAGAGTCCTACTTTTGGCAGCACGTTTGAGGCATGATCCCAAATACTTTGACAGCCATTCACCTCCAAGAATGGAGACCGAAGAGAAGATAGGTTTTTGGCAAAGAGAATGGAATAAAGGCGCGGTATGCTTCACAGGCAGTGCAGGTTTCTGTGGGATCCTGGTTGATCAAGCGACTCCTACAAGATGGTTACACGGTCCACACGACTGTTAGACCAGAAACCCGTAGAGTTTGCTTAATAGACTTTTGGATCAACGTTTCATAACCAGCTTTCAGATACGAGACTCTAATTTGGTATTGGGTTTTCCAGGTTTGGGCCGCCAAAGTGTACATTTGGGATCCATAAAATTAGCTAGAAACTGCACCTAGTGCTAATTTTTTCATGAAAAGAGCTGGGTGCACTAAATGGGTTAGAACTTAGAAGGAAGCAAAAATTGATAGATAAGAATTGGCAAAATAATGCAAGACATCCAGGCCATGGCTAAGTTGACTTGCTATTGACGTTGAAGCTAAGGTGAAAACGTGTCATGGGCGCCTTGCTATATTCCACATGGGTTTGCAATCAAGTCTCCAAATAATTTTTTTAACTGTAGCAGTGGAGGAAAAAATGACGTTTTACCGGTCAGATTCAATTGCTGCAAGGAAACAGAGGAGGACAAAAGTCAAGCACCTGTCATTTTTGCTTTGAAAGTAGAGAAACAGGAGTTCTTACTTTACAACACGTTTTGTGGCCATGAATGATCCCATCATACTATCGTGGACATCGAAGATTCACAGCCATCCACCTGCAAGAATGGGACCTATATATACCGCATCTCAAAGTGACTATGAGACTGAGCAACAAACTTAACTGTGAATGATCTTCCCATACGTATAGCATAAAAGGAAGAAAGGAAGATTGGTTTTTGGGAGAGAAATGGAAGGAGATAAAGGCACAGTCTGTGTTACAGGTGGTACTGGTTTCCTGGCATCCTGGTTGATCAAGAGACTCCTCCAAGATGGTTACTCTGTTCACGCCACTGTTAGACCAGACCCAGGTAAGAGTTTTTACTTACTTCTATGTGTAGAGATCAGAATTAAGAAAGATGACAAGTGCGAAATTTGGAAGAATTCTCAACCCTTTGATTGCATAATGAAACTTGCTGAAATCATCACCTATTCAAATTGTTAATTAAAGCCCAAATTTAAATACTAAAGGCATATTTTGATTACTGTTAGTATGTTCATATCTGATCAGAACATACGAGGGATGTTAGGTTCCTGACAAGCCTACCAGGAGCATCTGAGAGGCTCAAAATTTTTGAAGCAGATCTTAGCAACCCTGACAGTTTCGAGGACGCCATTAAAGGATGCATCGGTGTCTTTCATGTGGCCACTCCTGTCGATTTTACGAACCAAGAACCTGAGCCAGTAGTGACCAAAAGAGCAGTTGAAGGAACATTAGGCATCTTAAGGGCTTGCTTGAATGCCAAGACGGTGAGGCGAGTAGTGTACACCTCTAGTGCATCAACAGTGGTGTTCAACCAAAGTGGTGTGGACATAATGGACGAGACTTACTGGACCGATGTAGATTATGTCAAGTCCTTGGGCTATGGCGGTTCTTACTTCATCTCCAAGACCTTAACCGAGAAGAAAGCTCTTGAGTTCGCTGAAGAGCATGGATTGGACCTTGTCACCTTAATACCTACTTTTATTGTTGGTCCTTTCATTTGCTCTAAACTCCCTGGGTCGGTTCGTACATCATTGGCCATGGTTCTAGGTATGTGTTCATCGTAAATGTAATAGGGAGTGATAATATAAACAACAATCTCAAAAGTTCATGAAGTAGCGCAAAAAACATCACCATAAGGAATTGCCAATTCGTTCTTACCCATATGTTTAAGCTTTTGGTTATATTTTCAGTTATTTTTTTATCGTTGCTTGTTCTAATGGAGATTATTCCAGGCAATAAAGAGGAATATGGTGCTCTTCTCGATTTCTCAATGGTGCATACTGATGACGTGGCCAGGGCACACATATTCCTGCTGGAGTATCCTGACGCAAAAGGGAGATACATTTGTTCTTCAGACAGAAAAACAATTGAAGATTTGTCCAAATTTCTCTCTGCCAAATATCCTGAGTTTCCAATACCAACTGTGGAGTGAGTAACTGCCTTACTGTGGAAGTCTTTTTTCGCGGCTTATTCTTGAAACTGAAGCTAAAAATTTAGTGATTTCGATTCCTTGCCAGGTCTTTGAAGGATGTGAAAGGACACAGAGCTGTAGGAGTTACGTCAAAGAAATTAATAGACTCTGGTTTCCAGTATAAGTATGGCCCTGATGAAATGTTCGATGAAGCAATTCAATGTTGCAAGGAGAAGGGTTACCTCTAGCTAGTTTGCTGTGTATGTTACCAGAAAGGTTCACAAATTACAATTATCTTATCCTAGTCCAGTGAATAGAATCTCCCGTTTGTTTGTGTGCTGCTGATCTGCCTCCATCTGTCAATAAAACCAAATGGCACAGGGGCCATGTGCTAGCTGTTTATGAGAATTCCTTTGAAATGCTATCTATGATTAAGAAGAATTAATCTGGAAACTGACAAGTACGCTCCTGATGAAAAATGTTGAGCAATGAAATTGCATTGAAGTCTGGCTTGCTTGGCTTTGACTTCAAATAACCACTATTCTCTTTTCTTTTCTTTTTTTTTTGCCGTAACATATGAAATGACCTCGATATAGTGCAAGCATGAATCAATTTTCTTATATAGATTAGACAACGGTTACAACTTACAACAAAACCCAACAGACTTCATGTGAAAATCAAGATTACAAATTGAATTCTTGAGTGTTTTTTTTTTTTTTGGGAATGAGACACTTAACAGTCTTACTAATGCTTAAAGAAGCAGAAAAAGGAAAACAGCATCAGCAGCATAAATCAATCACACGGTAAAGAATGCTAACAACGATCAAGTTGAGTAAAGAATGGAGGATATTGTTGTGGATCGTTTTGGGCCACGTTTAGATTTTAACTGGCTGGAAGCTTGAGTTCGAATTTACCATTCTCCCGCCATCACACACACTCACAAAAAAATAACGAAGCCGAAATTACGTATGTTTTCATGGTGATTAGCGCCGTGTCCCTTCTATGGTTCATAATTCTGTATAGAGACCGTTTTTTTTCTTTTTTTCGTTGATGTATTTTTTTTTTCAGAAATTCTAAAATTATCTAAATCTTTCTCTCTCAAATATCATTGAAATTAACCAAAGGACACGTTTTTTTTTTTTTAGTAAGTAGCCTTGCCTTTGTATTTTTTAAAAGAGAGAAGATATGTAATTGGCTATAAGTAGCATAAATACCGCAAGGAAGTTTTATTTTCCATGTTTCATTTTTTAAAAGAATTCAAGCATAATAATTAATAATTTTATGATAAATTGTATCCAAAACAAATTATGTTATATTATATATCTTGCTCCCCATTTTTTCTTCACTAATTTGATTAAAAAAAGTCTATATTATTTAAGCTGTACCAACTATTATACTGACAGGATATATATACTATGGACTCTCATAGTATTGTTATTTTAATTTTTTTTACTTTCCAACATGTAATGCAGTCGAAAAGATGACAAATACCTTATAATTTACAACAAACATATTCATTTCTAGAAAGAATCAAACAATCCACTCAGTGTATTTTCTGTGTGGCTATTATCCAAAAAAAACAACAAACAAAGTAAGTACTTATACCGTATACTACAAAATAAGCTATTAATAATATACTACAAAATAATATTATGACATATCAATTATCAAGGAGATCGCGATTAGAAATCGCGCTTAAAATTAACTAATGCAACAAAAAAAAAATTAACTTGATCCTTGTGCCAACAAATAGTTTTTCTCTTGCTTGAAAAACAAGCTCGTGTTTTCCTAAAAAAAAAAAAAAACAAGCTCGTGTCCTTCCGTTTAACGGACTAACGGGGCGAAGTGCCCGCAACATGGACCTGCCTCCAACCACAAACAAACATAACGGCCTTTTCAGTCTCCGCCATAGTTTCTCCAATCTTTCCAAAAAAAGAAATCAACACACACACTACTCCTCACTCTCCCCTCCCCCTCTCTCCCTCTATTTTCCACATTCCTCTCTTCGCTTCCATTTTTTTTTTGTTCTTGAATTCCAAAGAGAGAAAAAAAAAAAGATCTCCAGCATTAGCGACAATGTCGTTCTCAGATTCCGAATCGTCGGCCCACGGTGGCAGCGGCGGCGAGTACAAGTTCTTCCGCCAAATCAGCCGCGACCGTAAGTTCATTTCCACGCTCATCTCTCTAACTGTAACCTCCTCCTCCTCCGCGCGGTTTTAGCTGATCGTTTGTAGATGTAATTTTTACAAATTTTGAATCGGAACTCTGTTTTTTGGCGGGAGAATGCGACGAGGGAAACACATTTAAACGGCAACTTTCAAAATTCGTTAGAAGGATGGAATTAGCTTGATCTGAGCTTCTTAGACCTAGTTTTTTCTTAGATTGTGGCAGTTTATTTACATAATCTAACATGGTAAGTTTTTTTTTTTTCCCTTTCTATTTCGTCTAACGTGTTAGTCTGGGTTTCAGGATTATTATACGAAATGCTTGGATCAACCAATAGCGGGGACGGGAGATCAGCGTGGAAGGCATGTTTGATGCATTTAGGCATAGTTTATGTGGAGATACACGTGCTGTGCTGTTCTAAAACAATTTTCTGTGGCTGATTATTTTGTGCAGATCTTGATTATGGATAAAGTCACGGTGAAAGTTATGTCCCATTCTTGCAAAATGGCAGACATTACAGACCAAGGAATTTCCTGTAAGTATTGGCTTGATAACCACATGGATATGGATGTAGGAACAATGTTATGGTTAATTAAAGGTTCCTAGTGTTTGTTTAGCTGATTGGTTCTGTATATTTCTGGTGCTACTGCAGTGGTAGAAGACCTATTTAGGAGGAGACAACCCATGACTACAATGGATGCTGTATATTTTATTCAGCCGTCAAAGGAGAAGTAATTTCTTATTGTTTTACTTATAATCTCAGTGGTCAATATAGTGAACTTCCATTTTTGTTAATTTGTCTTTGGCTTTACATCATCTGGTGTGCTTATTTGTCTCCCTAAGACCCAATTATAACCTTCTCTTTTGCTAGCATGCAGTATTGTCATGTTCTTGTCTGACATGTCTGGAAGGGAGCCTCTTTACAAGAAGTAGGCAAACAAATGTTTATCTGGTTTTTTTGTATCTTATCGAATCTATTATTTTTCTTCATTTTTAGTACAATGATGAATGCAGTTTAGAGATATGATCCTCCCGTTTTTTGCCCGCAGAGCCTTTGTTTTTTTCTGTTCACCCATTCCCAAGGACCTGGTTAATCACATTAAGAGTGATGTGAGTGTGCTACCTCGCATTGGTGCTTTAAGAGAGGTTAACATTTTTATGTATTTTGGCTATGTACTGATACCTAATTCGTTCCAACGATATGCTTCTCCCCTTGTTTACCTTACAGTTTGAATGGTCTTATGCAGATGAATTTCGAATACTTTCCAATCGACAGCCAGGTACCATCAATGCTCTCTCGTTGCAGTGTCCTATTCCATCTGTTTATTTTGGATCCACATGTGTAGTGATTCAGTGAAAGTATGATGTACAACCTAGATGGATAAGATGGATGACTGCATTCGTATAATGTATTTGCTTTAGCACCAATCATCATAAGAAAACCAATTGTCTCCCTGTGCTAAATTAATCGCCGAGCTTTGAACTTCTTTGTTGTAAGAAATCCTCTAAAACCCTTTTGTCTGCTGAATACCCTTACTTGCAGGGTTTTGTCACTGATCATGATGGGGCACTAAAAGAACTCTATGGTAAAACAGCTGAGAACACTCGCAAATTTGATGCTTGTCTGAATGTGATGGCAACTCGAATTGCGACAGTTTTTGCTTCATTGAAGGTAAATTTTTATGTAAGACTAAAACAGATGATATACAAATATTCTATTGAATTTTCTTTTATAGATTAGTGTCCTATAATTCCATTTCTCTTATTGATTCGCTAACCTATCATCTCACGGGGTAGGAGCAATTTGTTTCATAAATTCTTTTTGTACACTCTTGAACATATTACCCTTCTTTGGGGCTGCTACTCTTAAACGGGATTTGATTGACAATTTGGCTACAGTATAGCTTTGCTCTTTGTTTTGCCTCCTAGATTTTAAGGAGATATGTGATTTGTTTCTACTTCTAGACAATCTTAGGCACTTGATTCTCTGAGTAATTTGTCTCCTGTATGATCAACATTTACATTATATTTTCACATTGTCCTTTCTATGGAGACATAATTCGTTTCAACTGAACACTGCTTGCTGGATTTACTATAGGATTTTTCCTAAAGAACTATGTCTTTCTTCTTCTTAGGAGTTTCCTTGCGTGCGATATCATAATCGCAAGTCTCAAGATGATGCAACAGCCACATTCCGTGACTTGGTTCCTTCAAAGCTTGCCAATGCTGTTTGGAACTGTATCGAGAAATACAAATCCATACCCAACTTTCCTCAGACAGAGACTTGTGATTTGCTGATCGTGGATAGATCTATCGATCAGGTTGGTGGACAATTTACTGCGTTGGCTTCCTTTGATTATCACAAGATTGTTTTGGTGTTTTAAATTTTAGTTTTAGGTTGCTCCTATCATACATGAGTGGACCTATGATGCGATGTGCCACGATTTACTGGATATGGATGGAAATAAATTCGTGGTTGAGGTATGCTGTCCCTTCCAGGTCTTTTATTTTCAAGGATGGCCAAAGCTCTCTATCTTTCAATTTGATTTGGATCTTTTCAATTGATGAAATACTTGCATGTTAGCTTCCGAGCAAAGCAGGTGGAAAACCTGAGAAAAAGGACGTTGTCCTGGACGACAATGATCCAGTCTGGCTTGAGCTTCGCCATGCGCATATTGCAGATGTGAGTTATGCATTTTCCTTATCTTTCAGTCGGACGATTTGTAAGTTAACATGCTTACTGTCTTTGGCTGGGATGTCAGGCTAGCGAACGCTTACATGATAAGATGACCAACTTGTCAAAGAATAAAGCTGCACAAATGCAATCAAGGTTAGGACTGGAAATTTTTTTTTGTGTCGTTGCTGTTTGATGCTGTATTCGTAACTTAAGAAGGTTTTCCTACCCACATTGTTACATAAATCTTGAGAAAGATCCAGTTCAATTCTACATGAACTGACCGTCCTAGCTATCAATTCGAAGTTGATGCCATGAAATGAATTGGTGTCACAAAATATGATGCGTCAAATTCATGTGTTTGATAGTCTTTTCTTTAAGAAGTATAGTTTGTGTTGTTCTATATATATAAAAAAAGTATAGTTGTGTAGTGAGCAAGGACACGATTTTGTAGGTTATGCATGTCTTCCTAGTAATTTAAGTTGTTAGGTGGCAGGGTGTGATAGATCGACCTTACAAGCAGCTGTAGGTGCCGCTGTGGTTCATCATTAGAACCCTTTGAAAATGTGGCGTGGAAGACCTCTCGTTTAAAGTAATACGTTCCAGTAGTGGAATAACTGTGGGATGGACGATCTCTCTTCTTAGTAACTTACTTCTACATGAGATTTCACCCCTCTCATTGCAAATTTCTTCCTTTTCCCCTATGTTTTTCCGGTTCTGGTGATGTTATGGTTACTGACATGAATAGCCCATTGGCAAATGGAAGATGAGGGTTTGAGCCTACTCTTCAATGGTTTTAGCAAGACCGATATATAAATATTCTGCATAATAAAACCACATATCTTGTGATGATGGAAGCTCTAGAAGTACAATTAGTTGTTGTAACTCATGTTGCAGGGACGCGGATGAAATATCAACTCGTGATTTGCAGAAAATTGTTCAAGCTTTGCCGAAATACAATGAGCAAGTTGAGAAGCTCTCTCTTCATGTTGAGGTATGCTTCTTCTTCTTCTTTAGTTCCATTGTGAAATAGGAGAAGAATCATCTAGGAGAGAACATATCAACGAGAAAAGTCAACAGGGATATATATACCTAACTAGAACACAATATTACGTGATATTTTGAAAAAACGCCACGACCAAGTGCTACTGGGACATTTCGGACTGTAACCAAATCAAAGACTACTAATTGAGTTCACTCCGAGTATCTAAAAGTACTCTTAACTTACATGGTTTTCATGTTTGGAACAGAAAGAATTCTTCTCACAAGTGCGTACGGGCACTAGTGTAAAGAGAGTGCTAGTTAAACAGGTTTTAGCTCAACTATCAAACTACAGATTTTGAGAAACTTCTTTCTTAAATACTAGCAAACATTATACAGTTTTAAGAACTGAGAAGAAATATGAGGAATAGTTTAAATGAGTATATCGATTTGATGTTTCCTCGATGAATTTTTTTGCATTGGTACTCAAAATGCAGATTGCTGGAAGAATTAATAGACTTATCAGAGAACTAGATCTTCGAGAACTTGGGCAACTAGAGCAGGATCTTGTTTTTGGGGATGCAGGAGCTAAGGAGGTCATTAACTTTCTACGAGTTCATCAGGTGATATAGCATGGAGGTTTGAGAAGATAAATTGATGTGCTCATCTATTTTTACTGTGGGTTGCGTGGAATCACTATGAACAGATACATTCTCTTTATGCAGGATGCAAGTCCTGAAAACAAGCTGCGTTTATTGATGATCTATGCATGCCTTTATCCTGAGAAATTTGAGGGTGACAAGGGTTCAAAGTTAATGCAGGTAGCTATTAGATCCATATTGATAAAAAGAACTGCTATTTGAGAAAAAAGATGCTGCTTGTACTTGGCAAACACTTTGACATCAGAGTTTTTTACAACAGAACAATACAACAAAAGGTGTATAGCAGCGGTGAAAATGGCAAATAGTTTGTTCATTTACTATTTCTTTTTGTTAATTAGTTGGCCAAGTTATCAAGTGAGGATATGAAGGTGATAACAAATATGCAGCTACTTGGGGCACCAACTACAGCCAAAAAAACTTCTTCAAGTGGTGCTTTCTCTCTCAAGTTTGATAACCAGAAGGTAGAAACACATGATTCATGTGCTTGGTACTGATGTTGTAAAGTGGTTCTATCCTTGCAATGTAATATTCTTATATGCTCTAAGCTGATTCTCAGACAAAACATGCGCTCAGAAAGGATCGAACTGACGAGGAAGAAACTTGGCAACTATTTCGTTTCTATCCTGTATTAGAGGTATGATTTTAACAGGAGAAGCATTTTGTTCTGAAGGCGTTTCCCAAGATCAAATCATTGGTTTGACATGGTGGGTTTGGGAAATGTATTAGTTTGCCGATAGTTCTGGATAGTTTCCAACCCCTGGGAAAGTCCAAAATAATCATATAATTCTCTCTTTTTGCATAGCAACTCGACATAGGAATCTGCGGTAGTTTATGAGTATTGTATGAATGTTTTCCGTCTCAGGAGCTTATTGAAAAGCTTAACAAGGGGGAGTTGCCCAAAGATGAATATACATGTCTTAACCAGCCTATTGCAACTGCCACGGATACCGCCAAGGGAGGATCGGCAGCAAATTCTGGTGCTCCTGAAAGAAAAGTTCACGCTCATTCAAAGAGATCAAGACGAACTTCAAATTGGGCTCGGCCACATCATTCTGATGATGGATATTCAAGGTACTCTCCTGTCTCCCTTTTATGCAGTGTGTGCGCGTATTTTTCCAATCCGTGACTTGCAAGCCAGGGTGTAGCATCTGTTCAATTCGATTCAGATAACACTTTGCCTTTGTTTTGTATTGAATACCCCCTGTCTTATATATGCATGTTTAGTGAAACGGTGGTAACATATGATTGTCCATACATAAACACCTTTGTCGCATTGGCATGTCTTAGTGGCACTTTCAAATTTCTTTCATCTTGGACTTTCATTATCAATCTTCTGCTGTCTTTTGCAGCAACTCAGTTCTGAAGAATGTATCAAACGAGCTCAGGAAATTGGGACAACGTGTCTTTGTGTTTATCATTGGCGGTGCAACACGATCTGAGGTAAAATTCCCAATTTGAGATGATGTATGATATAATAGTCCCTAATCAGATGATGTTCCGATGTTTTGATTCTTTACTTGGCTTTCTTGACGCTACCTCTCAGCTCCGAGTTTGCCATAAGCTGACATCAAAATTGAGAAGGGAAGTCATTCTAGGTTCTTCCAGTTTCGATGATCCTCCACTATATGTAACGGTATCATATTCATATTCCTTTCTCCTAAAAGCCACTATAGTCCTCAGGCCTTTCTAGTTTTCATTCCCCTTCCTCTATTCTACTAATTTGCCTCTCGCCGTTTCACTGTCTTGTGAGCAGAAATTGAAAATGTTGTTGGAAGAAGACCTCGCAGGGGTGGATGACCGCCTGAAATTTTTCTAATTTGGGATCTGGTGGAGTTCTGGAATATGTAATTTTAATACACGCAGGCAGGTTGGTTCAGTAAACTGGTACATACAAACATCTTTCTTTATTTAACTATGCCTCATCAACATCCATTATACATTCCCTGTAGATGAGAGGTGGCAAAGCTTCTTGGCAAGATTCATGGGGTTTGTCGTTGGTAGAGCTGAAGGCGAGCGACATCATTTGCTTCAACAGTCAGTGAACGTTCTTCTTTTCAACCTGCAACTTTTTCTGCACATTAGAAATATATGGTGGAGACCATCCCAGAAGGTCTTGCTAGTTTTGACAATTAGGAACACATAGGTAACTCTTCTTTCCCTATTTTGTTAGGAGGCATCAACGCCCCCTTTGGGAATCGAATCAGCTGATGTCTAGTGCACAGATTGTAACAAGCATCCCTGTCATGACACATTTTTCCTGTTTGCATTTCTTCAATTTTTTTTTTTCCTTTGGAGGTTATTCCAATTCCTGCGACACAGTTCTATTCAAGATTGTAAATTTTCCGCTTTGAGGAACTGGAATGGTGTTGTGGTTAGTGTGGCTCTACTCTGCCCTGTCAACAAGACACAAACTCAAGTTCTTACAACCTTCAAGTTAGTTGCCCTGTGAAACACTGGAGTCTGGTTTTGCCATCGCCTTAACCTTCGCGAGCAAGGCACTGGGGAGTAGATTGCTTGATATTGAATCATGGACGAGTTGAATTGCATATTACTAATTTTCAAAACTGTCCTCTATAAAACATGAAATTCAATCTTGTCCTCTACCATGGACTCGCTTTGCCACCAGAAACACAGCAGCACGTTTTAAGTTTTAACCACTGAGAATAATAAAAGAAAAGGAAATAGGAAATAAACTCATTTTACGGATCGGAACTGCCCCCTAATATCATTACCAATTTAGTGTAGTGACACACTGCAAAACACATCAAATCCTAAGACACGTGGATAATTGTATACAATATATCAATTTCTTTAGGCATTTGCCTCTAGGATGATTCTATACAAACACGAGATTATATAAGAAATGAGGTTGTTTTTCACAGAGAAAGAGGAGGTCCTGTTGCCTTAAACTGACCATAACATCATTTGACGCATGTAGATAAGAATAGATAAGTAAGTATTTACCAGACCAAACAGAGATGAAAGTCTAAACCATCAAATCTTAAAATTCATCGCCAAAAACCCTATAACTCGAAGCACTAAAACCTCTTCTCTCCTCCTCCTCCTCCATAAGAAAATGGACGCCGTTATCCCAATCGCGGCTCTCTCAACCGTCATCGGAGCTCTGATCATTTTCCTCTTCTTCAAATCCTACTTCCTGAGGCGGCAATCCGAAATCAGATCCATCGCGAAGCCGGAGCCGACCCAGCCGGAAGCGAAGAAGCCATCAAAGCCGCAACAACAGCACCACGCGTCCAAGAAATCTCACCCCAAATCCCACTCTCACGGCGCCGACAAGGTAATCACCAACTTCCTCTGAATCTTCATTGGAAATTTAGTTTTCTTTTTTTTCATTTTTGAAAATTACTAAAATGAAGGTTATGTGTGTTTGATTTATGAATTGAATGGATTGGTTTCGTTTGTGAAAAATGTAGGATCAACCTAAGCGACACCATCCGTTGGATTTGAATACTTTGAAAGGTCATGGTGATTCCGTCACCGGGCTTTGCTTCTCTCACGACGGAGGGAGTTTGGCCACCGGTACGCGATTTTATCATCCCGGTTACCTAAAGTTGGTGTGCATTATTTTCCCCCCTTTTTGGGGCATAATTTTCGAAATGTGATCGCGTGTTTTCTTCGCAGCTTGTGCGGACGGAGTGGTGAGGGTGTTCAGGTTGGATGATGCATGCAGTAAAAGTTTCAAGTATGAATACTCGAATCAATTAGCTATTATTTTTCGAAAATTTTGATTTGGGTGAGAATGGTGTTTTTGTTTTTCTTGTTGTGGTGTTTTGGGTTTGATTTATGTTTGTTGTTCCTCAGGTTTCTGAGGATTAATGTGCCTGCGGGAGGGAATCCGGTGGCTGTGGCTTTTGGAGATGATGCTTCGAGTGTGGTGGTGGCTTGTGAAGCGCTGTCCGGTTCTTCACTCTATATGTATGGAGAAGAAAAACCTAAAGCTTCTAATGACCCTAAGCAGCAAACGAAGCTTCCTCTTCCGGAAGTGAAGTGGGAGCAACACAAAATTCATGACAAAAGGGGTGTTCTAACCCTATTTGGAGCTGCTTCTTCTTATGGAAGTGGTGATGGGAGTACGGTTGTTGCATCGTGTTCGGAAGGTATAAGGGGCATTAAGATAATCTGTAATAACAGAACATAACCTCTTCAACTTGTTTAAGTTTTTGTTTCTTTTGGCTCGAGGATGGTATAATGATTTCTGAATGGTTCTTGATACTTCTCTGTAGAGACTGATATTAACCTTTGGCATGCGAAGACTGGGAAGCCCCTTGGACATGTCGATACAAATCAATTGAAAAACACGATGGCTGCTGTATCCCCAAATGGACGTTTTATTGCTGCTGCAGCTTTTACTGCAGATGTGAAGGTGAATGTCTCTTTTGCTCTTTTTCTTGCCTATTAGTAATAGGATATGGTTCGAATTTTGGCATTGTGCGGAGAGAGAACTGCACACATACTGTGTCAGATAACTTGCTGGGAAGTAGCGTCAATGCATGGGGATCAGGAAATGGGGCGAGTTTATTCCAAATCTTATGATATTTTGCAAGGACAACTGAGATTCTTATTCATAGACATGATATAAATAAATTTAGTTGTGTTGCCTACAGACTAATATGGAATGAGATGATAATGATAAACCACTTTTTGGTGTTCTAAATTCTTTCTCATTTCCAATTATAGTTAATGGAGACCTCACAGACAGCTTGCTAGTCTTCCAATTGTTGTTGTCATGTGTCTGTAAATTTGTAATATCTTGTCTTTTCAATTGTCAGTCTTAGCTCTATGTCATTGTTATCCACCCCTGCATAAGCTTGCACTTCAGTTATCTCCATTGGCAGCTAGTTGAACCGTATGGTGATCCTAATCATTTTGGCAGGTTTGGGAGATTGTTTACTCGAAGGATGGCTCTGTGAAGGAGGTTCCAAAAGTTATGCAGCTTAAAGGGCACAAGGTTGTATAATTTTAACAATTCAATGCATCATATAAATTATATTTTTTTCCCAGCCTGTTCTTTCCCTTTTTTACTAGCCAGCCTCTTGATTTTTATTATATTATCATTTATCTCAGAAATACAAAAGTAGAGCAACAACTGAGGACTTTATTTTAGCGTGTCTTGATATTTGAAGTAAACTTTGCACAGTTAGATGTTATGGATAAAATTTTGAAGTAGAAATCAATAATTTCTTGCCAAATATGGTGCACCATTCCAGCTCTCCACGTGAGTCATTGGTCTAGATAACTATTGTAACAGACGTACTAACTCTGTTTTAGTTCTAACTATCATGCTAGATAAGCTTAATGCCTCTGATTCTTACACAAGTTTATTTTGATGTCCAGAGTGCAGTAACTTGGTTATGCTTCTCTCCGAACTCGGAGCAAATCATCACAGCATCCAAAGATGGTTCAATTAGAATTTGGAACATCAATGGTATGCCCATTTATATATTTTTTCATGCCTCTTATGTGAGGGGCCCTCTTTTGCTGTTACAGATGTGTTTTGATCTGTATTTTTCAGATGGTACTTCTTAATTTAGGGGTTTATAATCCTTGTTACATATGGACTCCCGACCTGTGGTAACCTGCTTCGATTATCACTGTCTTATTTCCCTTACTTCCCTCTTTCTGTCTTTAAGACTTTGAAAAGTAGAAATTTTCATATTCATTAAGATCTGAGCTTGCTGTTAAAAATACTTCGATGGAAAATTTAAAATTTGATGGTTCTGCCTGTTCTTTTTTCTAGTCTTGTTCTTCTGTTGGTTGAAACCCTCTTTTAGGGCCTGCTTGGATGTCCAATTTTGTTCGATCATACTTGTCTAATGTTATCTATTTCATTTATCCAGTTTATATCATCTTGATGTTTTCTAGACTTGGTTCTTCCATTGGCTGGAATTTCCTTTTAGGTCTCTGTTTGAATATCAATGTTTTCTTGAATTGATACTATGACCATTAAATTCTGAGTCCTATTTTATTCATTTTTGTCTAGTGCGGTATCATCTTGATGAGGATCCAAAGACTCTGAAGGTGCTTCCAATTCCACTTCATGATTCAAATGGGGCAACATTGCACTATGATCGTCTCAGTGTATCCCCTGATGGAAATATATTAGCAGCAACCCATGGTTCAATGCTGCAGTGGTTATCAGTTGAAACAGGGAAAGTATTGGACACAGCCGACAGAGCCCATGATGGTACTGTGCCTGTTTCATTCCTTTACTTTAATTAGCATGTTTTGTGCTTGCCGAGTGTGTTGGTTGCACATGCCTGCAGATCATATTACATATAGGTCTTTAGTGTGCCTGAGAAATTATTGATGAATAGACAATGTTTGAGATCTTTCAATTATTGTGACTTTTATCTCGGATTATATGGGGATGAGTTGATCTTAATGTCTATGCAACTGTTTGATGTAGGTGACATTACATGGATTGCTTGGGGACCGAAAACTATTCCAGCAGGTAATTTACTGAATCTGAGATATATGTTTTATATCTATGCTACCGATGCCAGAGTTTCAGGCTGACTTTGCATGTCAGTTCTGTTGTTTCATTTCTTGGCTGGACATTCAATAGTGCCCCCACTCCCTCCCTCCTCCATTGGCTTTTGCGGGAACTTTGCTTTACAATATTAGATGATCTTAGTTCCTGATTTCAAAATCCAATCCTGTTTCGTTATGGAGTCTTAACTTCTACTAGGACCATTGGCAGAACATAGCATGCCTCAGAAAATGAAAAAATCGTTTTCCCTCATCTTAACAGTTGGATCTTTTCTTGAATATTTGGTAAACAGCTGTTTTCTCGGTTCTTCTTTGCTTCTAGAGCACACTTGCAAACATTCTAAAATGTACAAGTCATCAACTCTCGGAAATACTTGTACCACAGTGTGATCTGGTATGTTGTATTGATGTTCAATCTTGTTATCCTACAGGTGATGGGCAGACGTTCATATTAGCAACAGCCGGTGTTGATAAAAAGGTGAAGTTATGGGCAGCTCCATCTCTTAATGCGGCTTAAGGACTAGGACTCCGACATCTCACTTGTGATAGATAGCAGAGGCATCGAGCTTGGTGTGGCACTATTGTGGATTATCTCGCCTTCTCCTGTTGAGCAGCTTGGTTTCATAGGCTTAGTAACTTTAACACTTGTAACAAAGTTGCACGGAGTAACCATTACAAGGCACAACGCGATGGTGGAAAGCGGGACATATAGGAGTGAAAAATTTTGTTACGAGGAAACTAAACGTTGCGTGGCTAGTGTAACCTGGTCTGAATTCTTTTATAGTTTCACAAAGATTTGGAGGGTATTTGGTCTTTGGGTTTACGACAATGTAATATGGTGGTGATGCAGCATGGGCACCTTTACGGCTTTACTACAACTCCTTGAACTAGTCCAGTACGCAGTTGGACTTATTGGATACATTTCAGGCTTAGAGTTCCCTAAACGTGGGTGTGATATTTTCTAAAAAAAATAAATTGTGGCTGTAGGAGGCTTCATGTTCAGCAATTGTGGATGGCATATTTTCAATAAAATTAAAGACAAGGAAAGTGTGGGTGGATAATTTCCAAAAACAAATAAAAAAAGAAACCGGAAAAACAGGGGTGCGATGTTTTGGGAAAATTAAACTAAAACGCCCACCGTGGGACTCGAACCCACGACCACAAGGTTAAGAGCCTTGCGCTCTACCGACTGAGCTAGACGGGCAGTTGTCTTTAAGTTGCTTTGACAGTTAAGTAACAAAATGCAGTTAAGAAAAAGGAAAACCAAAGCCAAAATAAAACGCCCACCGTGGGGCTCGAACCCACGACCACAAGGTTAAGAGCCTTGCGCTCTACCAACTGAGCTAGACGGGCTTTTGTTTAACGAGTTAATTATTAGTAAAATATTCAAAATCAGGATGGAGTTTGAGAGTTTCCCCCTAAGTTACACTTTTTTTTAACACAGTTACACTACTACCAATGGGCTGTTGCCATTGAATTGCAAGTTCTGGAAGTAAACGAAAGATGCATTTAAAAGAAAACAAAAATGAAGATTAGATGCAGACAAATTTTATAATGCAATGATAATGTATCTTTATTTTTCAGTTATAACCTTGTGCCATCTTTTTTAATACTCGAAGCCTAGATCCATACTCCCGCCATTACAAATCCTGCACATTGCTTTAAGCAACAGGCACGAAAAATGGCAGCAAGGCCAAACATGGCTCCAGCTAGCAGACAAACTTGGAATATTAATTACAAAGCTACTCTGACTTGATAGTTTGGTTGCCAATATTGATATGCAGCTGCCCATCGACCTGTTACTAGTAATTAATTTAATGCACAGACTGTTAGCTACATTATTGAAGAAAGAGGAAATTGAGGATGTAGAAATATATCTCAATCCTCAACAGTTAAAATTACATATTTGGGAAAATACCTTATTGAGGATGGATTTTCGACAGCGATAGCCCTGAACAAAAAACGACAAATCAATAGTATACAAATTAATTACCCCACCTATAATCGTCGGCAATTGAAAGGTACTAATTAAATGCATTATTGTCCTACCTTATCTGTTCCATAGATGTAATCACAGTACGTGAACACAGAAGCAAAATTATTATGACATTGACCCCCAACGCTGTGGTGGTAGTCGTGGTAAGCTGCACCTCCATAGAATGGAATGAATTTTGAGGGACTCCATGGAAACTCATATCTGCACTTACCCACAAAACAAGTGAAAATTTCGTGTTCAAATAAAATTGGGTCGGCCTCTAAACTCAAAAAAGGATCATATATATTATTTCGGTTTCGGTTTAAGTATATACCCGCTATGAGTCTCAATGGCTTCAATGACCCTTATAGCGTACCAAAGCCAATAGGTAACCATGTGTCCAGGAACTAATGCCGGTCCAAGAAATGGAGGGATGCCTTGGATCAATGCCTCACCCCAGTGTGCATAAGGGGCTGCAAATCCTATTGGAGCACTGTATTCATGGTGGACGTGGTGGATGTACTGGTAGCCCCATTTGGTGTGTAGAAATCTGTGAAGCCAGTAGTGACTGTAATCCTCTATCAGAAAATAAACAAGCAAGTGCAAAAAGATTTCCCTTCCTGAAGGTAACGGCAAACTAGTTCTGATACCAAGCCACTGCAAGGACATTAGACGGTTCATATAAGATGCTGAATAACTCTAATTAGAACGTGAAATAAAGAACCAAAAACATTGGCACTAGCTAGCCGAGAAAATACCATTAAGCTAATTAACATGCATAGATTGAGCTGAATTTTTCTAAAAACTAGCTTAATATTGGATGATAGAAAACAGAAAGTTCACGAAAACAAGCAGACCTTAATGGCTGGGCTGGAAAAGACTAGTAGAGGAATAGCAACTTGAACAAAAGTCACGATCACATTCTTATAGCATTTTAGCATGTCCCAGAATGTTCTCTTGGTTCCGGGATGAAGCTTGTACTTCTCCATCTCCTTGGATCCCCATAGCTCGACAAACATGTATGGTAGAGGAACGATGGAATAGACGAGGATCAAGAAGAGAACGTGGTGACAATTGAGGATGTAATCAGGTATATTGGCAGAGTAGTTGAACCACAGTTTTTCTAAGAAAGTTAGGTCTCTGCCTAGAGCTAAGGCTGCTTGTTGAACGCTCTCGAAGGAGATCATTGTGAAGTTGTTAAACCCTTAAAGAGATAGCTAGGTAATATATATAGCATGCGATAGAATCAGGTTGAAATAATGTTTCATCTTCTTCAGCAAATAATTTCCACCGTAGAAAAAAAAAAAAAATGATTTCCATGTAATGTCATGGTCAAGAGTTATTGTATATTCTGCCAGCCAACGTCATCAAGTCTTCAGGCAACAAGCTAATGGGAGTAGATTGTGTTGATAATTGATTAGTGAAGTTCCTTGCTGTTTCTCCTCTTTTAGGCCTTATATTTATCCATTTTGTTTCTTGCTCCTGGTCACGGGACTCTGATAAGCTTGTGTAATTAGTAAAAGGCTTGTTACATTTAGTTATTCTATTTCAGCATTTGCTTTATTAACAGACTTATTATTGCGTCTGTTTTCTACTTGGAATCGAATTCCTGCTTTACACCAATAAAAAAGACGGTCAACTATACTGTTCTGTCAGGCAGCTGCTTCTGAGTATGAAGTATGAACACTACTTTAGTCTTTAAACATTTAATATTGGACAAAACAAAGGCGGAGTAGACTTATTTTGCTTTGTCGAAATATATCACCGGGCTGTCAGGGGGCCGAAAACCTCAATAATCAGGGTAGAGCAAACACATGTTTTTTATGCAGGAGCCAAGTAATTAAAACGAAAGAGTACTTTTCCTTTTAAGGCGAAAGAGTTGAATGTACGTAATCATGCATCTTATCAAGCACTGAAACTTGCATATAATTGCGTAGAGACAGTAGGTAACCGACAAGTGTAGCGACCCCAATGCAATGAAGCCAGAAATAGAAAGAGGAAAAACCAAGCAAGCAACCGTCAATTTTCGCCAGCACGGACAAAGATATTATTAGTCTGGACCTAGTCGTTATTTCCATTCTTCTTTGCCAGATAGTCGTAATTTTTTTGGTTTTCTATACGGTATCTACAACTTTGTCCCGATTAATCCGGATTCGACCCGGGTAACACACTTAATTATGATGGGACCGATTAATCCAGATTCGACTCGGATAATACACCTGATTATGATAGGAAGTCTCACAGTGAAGATTTTCTGCTTACGCAAAGATTCAAATCCGAGACCTCGCCAAAATAAAACGGAGTAACTCACCATTTAGAGCAACCCCTTGGTCACGGTCGTAATTTATTTTCCATATAGTTAGTGTGGGAGCAAATTCTTGGTAGTAAAACTTGGCGGTTAGGAGTTAGGACGACTGCCTTGGCATGAAGCCGCCAAACCTAAAGCTTCATTTGACTTTGGGCGGTAACGCAAAGTATATATTTGACTTTGGTGCGGATAGGGGCCATAAGTATAAGCTTGACTAGTACATGGGTGGGCTTTTTGTATTTACAGACTCTTGGTTAGTAAATAAAACTTATACAAGAAAGCTAATGGAGCTTTGGGCTCCAAAAGTTAAGAGAACCTCGTCTTCAAGTTCCGGATTTTGGTGTTAGATTCTCAGGTCCCACGTTTTCTGCGGGTACTGTACACTCCGAACTCTAAATAGTCATTTTCTAATGGACTTGGCTGGAACGGCATTGGGCTCTGTTGGGTCTTCACTTCTTCCGATCCAGCAAGCGTTATTGGCTTCCATTTGCTCAACTCTCCATTGATCCCACAAACATTGGTCATATCAAAATCCTACCCATGTTTCCTAAAACAATTATTTCCTAATCCAAGCCGCTGCTAAAAATTAATTCACCTAATCTAAAAATAACCCAATCATCTATTTTGAATTCTCCATCCCCGTCATGTTAGAAGTAGAAACTTTCAATGTAGCGCGTGACACTGTAAAAAAGCACGCTATCCCTATGGCACTTGTGATGATGAGGAGGGAGGCCATGGAAGCAACTCGTTAGAAACATCCAATGAATGGGAAACCACCCCTGTTCCTCAACATATTCACTAATTGCAATCACTAGTTCCACCACATATTTGACTAATTGCAGCCATGACTAACCGGGGTACAACCGTATATTGATATTTTGTTGTTTATAAATGATTTATGATGGAAAAAGTTAGAAAATATATGTGTTGCAACACCTTGAAGCATAAAGCATACAAAGTGTATTTATTATTAGATTCACAATAATAATAAGTTATCTTCCAATTGGAGAGCTCGCCCGGAAGACGTTCACTATCTTCTTTTTTTTTTTTGAATTTTTTTTTTTAAATTCATTCAGAAAGTCAAGCGGTAATTCATGTAACTGAATCCAAAATAAAGACAATCTTTTTTTATTTGGGCCGTAATATACGCTTAAGAATGGGGTTACATTAAAGCTGGAAGGAAGTCCTAACTCAAATATTCGACCAGATGGAAAGAGTCGAAAGCCCAACTGGCAGCCGCAGCATACATTAGTCTTGGAATTTGGAAACCATGAGATTTATTTGGCAGACTGGAAATTTTTTTGCCCATAATCCAAAATCCAAACTGCAAAAAGAATTTTCACCAAAAAAAAAGGCTTCTACTTTTGTAGAGCAAGAGATGAACAAAATCTTTTCCGATGCAATTTCCCATGCAAAGTTAAGATTGGGTGGTCTCCCCCAAGTATGAAAAAGATGTTTAGTTATGGTACCTGATGGTTACATTTTTGTAATGAAGGACTAAATTAATTTGGGGCATTGTATACAATTTCTTCTTGTGGTTTCCCTAGCTAGTTATTGATATCTTCAATGAAGAACCGAGAGAAAATATATAAATCCCGAGCCTTTTTTTCCCTGGCACGTGAAAAAACAAAAAAGAACGGCGCCGGAAGAAATGTAGTTAGTGACTAAAATTTTGTAGACGGTAAAAATATCCCATGCTTTCATATTACTTGACCTGAACTGCATTTTTAGTCGAATATAATTTCGAATTTTCTATCTGGTAACTAAAACAATTTATGCATACATTACATACCAAGAGAAGATAACATGAATACACCAATATATTGATTAGTTCATTAATTATTAGTGGTGTGGTGGAGCAGGCAGGCTGTTAATACTTACTAACATATATATTGCTAATATATATGCTTAATAATTAATTAATATTAACCAATCGTAAAAACGCAGCTTACCCAGGCAGTCACATAGAAACAATAATTTACGTTTGTTCCTGTATAAATAATTAAATATTATAGATATTTCTAGTAAGACTTTTGCCTTATCGAGCAGGCATTATCTACGTAGGTGTGGTGGTATATATGCAGCAATAATCATTCTGACACATCAATCAGTAGATTGCCAGAATGTCTGGTCATATGTATATATTAAGGTTCTGTTACTTATGCACATATAGCAAATGCAAATGAAATCTAATACCGTATGTTGCGCATAATATAAAATTAAAACTGTAAAAAGAAAGACGCAAACGAAAGTTGGACGAGGAAACACATTAACTGATGATCATCCCAATTAATAGAAGCAACCAAAACATAATAGTTAGAAACTCCTTCGCATAATCAAACAGTTGACGGCAAAACGTGCATGATTAAATAATTAATTGGATGCACGAAAGGAATATCAGAAGTTTTTTTTGACTAAGGGGAAAATCATTTTATAGATCATAAAAATGAGGTGGAAACCACCAGTACATATGCAGAACATGATCTAGCAGATACAAGATTTTCCCTAAGAAAATAGAGAAAAAGGCTACAAAGAGAGAAGAGGGGCAGTGCCCCGTAATGAGGTTCTGTCCAGTGACAGAATACAGCTCTGAGACGAGCAACTCGTCTCCAACCTCCTCGAGCCTAGAAGTAAACGCCGACCCACATGTCCGGGACGACAACCCATTAGTAGAACCGGAAACTGAAAGAGAAAACAAAGGCGCATAGACTCCAACCCACAGGTCCGGGTAGATGTCAGCGCAGAGATCGGGGAAGACGAAGCCGCTGTCGCCTGTACCACAGAAGCCGGCACCTCCACAGCTACTGCTCCTCTTCAAACCCATCTCAAAAAACTAGATCTGGAGCAGATCTAAAAGAAAAAAGTCAGATCTATAACAGATCTGTAGATAATATGCAAAAACTAAGAAGATAAAGCCAAAACAACAAGGAAGAGGGCTTACCGACCGACCCAGAGGAATATCAGAAGTTTTGGTTTAGCAATTTGTATATATAAATTTATCTATTCTAACCACTACAGTTGATTTGACTGTTTATTTGCTACCCTATTTCCAGTTATCATCTGATGAGAGAATGCAGGCCTATCACTACCAGTCCCCACCTTGATTTGAGATCGATAATGTCTTTGTGCCTCACGCAACACAAAATTAATTAATTAACCAAGGAGTGGTTATTCATTTTTCCAAAAAATTCTGATAAGCCCTCATATATAAGGCGTACATTGTTGGCAAATTAACTTAATTATTTGCATAGAGAGAATTTGCTATATGGTATATATGTTAAATCAAATGGATAATTATATATTGGTATTAACAGATAAACCCAATGACTAGAGTTTATGCTAAGGATTATCAATTACTGATAGACTCCAAGTCTAGATAGAGTGTTCATCCTATAGAGTTAGTATTTTATGTAAACATGTATAGCACATGTGTGTCACTGTATTTATACGTATGCTTCAACATTGATCAATACACAATTGAATATTACTCAACCCTAGTTTTATATTCTGCTATTCAATTTGGTAGCGGAGCCTCGATCTCCCAAAATCTTTCTCTTTTCTTTTCTTGCTTTTCTGTTGTTATCTTGGCGGCTGCTCAGATCCCTAACGCCACACACTATATCTCTATTAAACTCAATAGCACTAACTATCTTCTGTGGCGTGCATAGGTTCGTGCTTTTTCTTCAAGGGCAAGGTCTGTGGGGTTATGTTGATGGCACCACAACCTGTCCTGCAGCCAAGATCGGTGAGAATAATAATCTCGAGTACACAAAGTGGGTGCAGCAGGATCAGTTGCTCATTAGCACCCTCTATTCCTCGATGACCGAGACAGTCAAGCCCTTGATTGTCGATCTTCCCACCAGCAAGGATGTCTGGGACACACTTGCTACCAATTATGCCTCTCCATCTCAGACACGTATTATGGAGCTTCATCTGTGTCTCCAGCGCCTGGTTCAAAAAGACGAACCTGTGTCTGATTTACTGTATCGTGCTAAGCACATCTTTGATGGGCTCACTGTCGCAGGGCGTCCCTTGTCCACTCTTGATTTCAACCTGTATGTCTTCCGTGGTTTGCGTGTGGAGTTCAAGGATCTGGTGACTACCTTGAGTGCTCGTCCTGAGCCTGTTCCTTTTCAAGAGTTACATAGTCTACTTATAAGCCATGAATTTCTTCATGGTGATACTCTTGCTAAGCTGGATATTTCTTCTTCTGTGGCCGCTCCTGGGGGCAATATTGTGCAAGCTCAGCCAGCCCCAGTGCGTCAGGACTCACCTAATGCCGTCCCTCGCCAGCAGCAGCAGCGCGGCAGGGGCCGTGGTCGTGGTCACCGTGGCCGCGACGGTCGGTACCAGCAGCGTCCTTATGTCCGTTGCCAGATTTGCAATGGTTCCAATCACACTGCGTTGCAGTGCTTTCAGCGTAATGTTCAGCCCTCTGGCCCTCCTGCGGCATATGTTTCCCATATGCCTGTTCCACCTTCTCCTCATGCCACATATGCCACTTAGGAATCACCCCCTGTCTATCCTGGTTACACTACTTGGTATCCAGATAGTGGGGCTACTAATCATGTCACGCCCGATCTTACCAATCTTGGTGCTATTGAGGATTACAAGGGCCCTGATCAGCTGCAAGTAGGCAATGGTATGCGTTTTTCTATTCAACATGTTGGCTCTATTACACTCCCTCATTCTTCTTCTGTTCTTAAACAAGTTTTCCATGTTCCAAAAATAACCAAATCTCTATTGTCTGTTCAACGTTTTGCTCACGACAATAACGCATACTTTGAATTCTATCCCTCTTTCTTTTGTGCTAAGGATCAGGTTACCAAGAAGGTGCTCCTTTCCGGTCCGAGCATTGATGGCCTCTATCAAGTCCGCCTCTCTCCCAAGTCCAATCGTCCGTCTCCTTTCCTTTCTACTCGTGTGTCTAGTGCAGTATGGTATCACCGATTGGGACATCCCCACTGTGCTGTTCTTCGTCAAGTTCTTGTTCAGAATAAACTCCCACTTTTGGGTGTGTCCAAGTCTGTCTCGTGTCAGTCGTGCCCTTTAGGTAAATCTAGCCGTTTACCTCTTTCCCTTAGCGGCCATAAAGTGTCTTGTCCTTTGGACTTGGTTTACAGTGATGTATGGGGTCCTGCCCCAGTTTTATCCTCTGATGGACATAAGTATTTCGTTATATTTGTGGATGTTTACTCTCGTTTCATTTGGTTCTTTCCCATTGCTCAGAAATCTGATGTAGTCTCTGTTTTTGTTCAATTTCATCGTACTGTTGAGCGTCAGTTCAATACCAAGCTCAAGAGCTTACAAACAGATTAGGGTGGGGAGTTTCGTCCTGTGAGTAAACTTTGTAACGATCTCGGTATTATTCACCGGTTAATTTGCCCTCATACTCATGAGCAAAACGGTATGGTTGAACGTCATAATCGCCATATCGTTGAAACCGGATTATCTCTTCTTGCTCACTCCCGCCTTCCACAAAAATATTGGCATCATGCTTTTTCCACTGCAGTCCATCTTATTAATCGTCTACCTACTCGTGTCCTTCAAAATAAGTCTCCCCACGAACAATTGTTTCACCAAAAACCTGACTATACATTTCTTAAAGTCTTTGGGTGTTTGTGTTTTCCTTTTCTACGTCCGTATAACCGTCATAAAATGGATTTTAGATCTGTTCCCTGTGTGTTCTTAGGATATAGTAATCAACATTTAGGTTACAAATGCTATGATTTTGTGCGTCACCGCCTCTATATTGCTAGGCATGTTCGTTTCATTGAGGATGTGTTTCCCTTTCACAGTCCTCCTCCTTCTTCTCCTGTGTCACCTCCTATTCCCTGGTCGAGTCTTCCTGTCTCTCTTCCTCCTGAGGCTATTCCTGCTCCACCGGTAATGGGTGCACCACCTGCTCCCGATGCTCCTCCACCTGTGCAACCAGAACCTGCCCAACCTCCCTTACCTCCTACACCACCTACAGCCCCACATCCACTAAACCCACGCACTCATCCCATGCAAACACGACAACATAGGCAACATTTTAGTAAGCTTAAGGACTTTGTTACCTATACTGCTTCCGTCACTCCCATTTTACCTGAGCCAACCACTTTTAAGCAAGCTAACCAACATGTTGAATGGCGAGTTGCAATGCACAAAGAGATGCAAGCCCTTTCTCAGAATCGCAACTGGGTTCTTATACCTCGCCTACCTACGATGAATGTTGTAGGATGTAAATGGGTTTATAGGGCCAAACTATGGGCCGATGGGTCTTTGGAGCGCTATAAAGCGTGATTGGTGGCTAAAGGCTTTCATCAACAAGAGGGACTTGATTTTGAGGAAACGTTTAGCCCGGTGATCAAACCTGCCACTATTCGTCTTGTTTTGTCTCTTGCAGTGACTAATCGGTGGTCTATGCGGCAGCTTGATGTACACAATGCCTTCCTCCATGGCACACTACAGGAGGAGGTATTCATGCAGCAGCCCCCTGGGTTTGTTGACTCACAGTTTCCAAACCATGTTTGCAAGCTCCAAAAGTCCTTGTATGGTCTACGGCAGGCTCCACGAGCATGGTATGCTTGTCTGGCCAACTTTTTGCATCAGTATGGTTTTCGAGTCTCCAAGAATGACTCCTCTTTTTTCATCTATCACCATTGTTCAGCATCTATCTTTATCCTCATCTACGTTGACGATATCATTGTGACGGGTAGTGATCATGCTGCTATTAATCGTCTTATTTGTACACTTGGGAAGCATTTTGCATTGCGTGATTTGGGGACTCTTACTTACTTCTTGGGTGTTGAAGCACGTCGTGATAGTAAAGGGTTGTTTCTTTCTCAACACAAGTATGCTACTACTCTACTTGTCAAGGCTGGTATGCACGATGCTAAGCCTATATCCACTCCATTGTGTACCAAAACGGTTCTTACAAAAGGTGACACGCCTCTGTTTGAAGATTGTAGCAAGTATCGCAGTATTGTTGGAGGCTTACAGTACTTGACTATGACCAGACCGGACATTGCTTTCGCGGTCAATAAACTGTGCCAATTCATGCATTCCCCTGCACAAACGCATTGGGAAGCAGTAAAACGTTTGCTGCGTTATGTGAAGCATACAATTCATCATGGTATTTTTCTCAATGCAGCCACCACACCGGTCTTGCAGGCCTTTATCGATGCGGATTGGGCAGGATCCGTGGATGACCGACGATCGACCAGTGGCCTCGCTGTCTATCTCGGCTCTAATCTTCTCTGTTGGCGTGCCCATAAGCAAAAGACTGTCTCCAGGTCCTCCACCGAGGCTGAATACAAGGCTCTTGCGGATGCCTCAGCTGAGCTGGCTTGGATACGTTCTTTGTTAACCGAATTACGGGTCTCTGTTCCTCGAGCTCCAATCTTGTGGTGTGATAATCTGGGGGTAACATACTTGGCAGCCAATCCGGTACTCCATGCAAGAACCAAACACATTGAAATAGATTACCATTTTGTGAGGGAGCAGGTAGCACGGGGGAGTCTTCGAGTTCGGTTTCTTACCAGTGCCGATCAAATCGCAGATATACCAACAAAACCGCTTGGTAGACAGCGTTTTGAGTTCCTTCGAGCCAAGCTTCAAGTTCCACCACCTTCAGCTTGCGGGGGAGTATTAACAGATAAACCCAATGACTAGGGTTTATGCTAAGGATTATCTCTTACTGATAGACTCCAAGTCTAGATAGAGTGTTCATCCTATAGAGTTGGTATTTTATGTAAACATGTATAGCACATGTGTGTCACTATATTTATACGTATGCTTCAACATTGATCAATACACAATTGAATATTACTCAACCCTAGTTTTATATTCTGTTATTCAATTATTGGCCACTGGAATGACAACAATGCGTCAAAGGATGAAATATCAGGGGTTGGAAAATAGTGGTTGAAGTTTTGGTATTTAAATAAAGCCAGTTTGTTTAACGAACAGCTGAATTTTGGCTCCCTATTTGTCAACTGAGATTATGTCTTCCAAACAACCAATATTATATATTTACCCAATCAATCAAGTTGCAGATTCTATATTCCTTATATTTTATATAGGATGCGCATTTCTCTGTTACCTGATCAGTTTCCTAGGAGAAGAAGTATATAGAACTATTATTTTTTTTTTAATAGATATGATGAAACGCCCCGACCCGTATTTACCGTACACAGTAAACACGAGCCGGAACTGTGACAACCCAGCCCAACAAGCCCAACCATACAGTGTGGACAACCCAAACTCGGCCCAACGGCCCAAAATAATAAACAACAGTATGGCCCTACGGCCCAACATCGATTACACCAACAATAATGAAACTGGCCCAATGGCCCAACAACAATAACAATATGCACAGCGGAAGTCTTAAACTCACTAACACTGTATGCGACACATGCAATCTATGGATCCAAGCCTGTCCAAGGGAAACGCTTCAGCTCGCCCGGTACGTTCCTGCACTACATACAACTCATCCTACGGGATGAAACCCCGCAGGCGAGGGGTGAGTCCGAAACGCTCACCGACGAAAGATAAACAGTGATATATTCAACCGCAATACTTTCGAAGTAATGCAGCCATCACAACAATAAGCAAACCCTCACATCACAAGGAAACTATCACAAACAGCATAACAGTGGAATACAACTCAAACAACACAACAGAGGAATCAACTAAATCATATCATGCACATCATAATCAATACCGAACCAAGACCCAAAGACTACTTATTAGTTTTTATTACCAATTTTATCTTCCGGGCCCCGTCACTGGACAAGCTAGGGTCGTACCTGGTTATTAACTAATTCTGGATGCCAGGCCCCACCACAATCCGGGATCAACATCCCCATATCTCAAATCCGGGATCAACATCCCAATATCTCAAATCCGGGATCAACATCCCAATATCACAAATCCGGGGTCTCTAGTCGTACCACTACTTTCCAAGTGACAATTACATCATCATCTCAATATCAATCCAATTCCATTTCCAATACTCAATATTCCTTTCTCAATTGTCCAATTTCCAATTTCCTCAGTTTAATCCAAATCTCACTCAATCAATAATCTCATATCAACAATCTATCACATCAAACAGTTCAGCAATATTTCCAACACGACATACACAGGTCTAACACGATTCGACAACAACAACAACACACATCAACAATTCCATAACAATCAAGTATCAGCCGACAAACATTCCAGCAGATCAAACAAACAACGATAATCCACAAACAACAAAAATACACACACAGCATTACGGGCACATATCAAGGTTTATCCATCCTCACCTGGTATGTCTCTGAAACTGCTATCCGGTCAAATCCCGATACCCTATATGTACATATAGGAATACAATAATCACTTATAATGCACAACAAAATAATCATGCATGATACCGGTTTAGAGATCGTTATGCGGCTTGCCTTATCCAATTTCTTTATTATGAACTTAACCTCTTTACTCACTATACCATTTATACTTAATTTCAAATTAAAACCGAAACCGAGTTTCTTACCGATATTCCAATTATACTTAATTTTAAATTAAAACCTAATCCAAACGTTCAAGCCGATATCGTAATATAAAGTAGATAGCATTTTATAATACTATTTTTCCCAAAATAATACCGTGTAAACATCGGTTGTAATAATTAAAGTAGTGAAATCGTGTACACAATAATAATCTTACTTGTAATATTTCCGATAGTAAAACTGTTACATGGGAATAGTGTCATTGGAAATTAATTTACATAGACGGTATATGGTATAAAATATCCGTATCATAATGTTGTAAAGTATCATTTATAAATTCATACATCGTTATATAACCGATAATTATATATGGGGTAAAGATAATATTATTATCAGAGCTCGTTTTATAGTATAACACACGTACGTACTACGTTAAATTAATATAGCTCATACTAATAAAATCTTTAGATGGAATAATATAATTGATATAATATTTCATCAAAATAACACTGCCACTATCATGACTCCGGTACATAAGAAATTATATAAGCATATCGTGGTCATAAATAGATCATGTGCGGGTTATATATTAGACATAGTTGAATCCAAATTCAATCGTTTTAATCCATAGTTTATATCATTAACCTCTTACTTATATAATTCGTCCACGTATTTCTCTTATCTATCGGTTTCGTTACTAAGTCCGTCAAATGCATATATATCGCGGTAACATGGGCCTCCGCACGTTCGGCCCGTTTCCGAGTCCGTGTGCAAACCGAGCCCAAACCCGCGCCATGGTATATTATGAGTCCAAGGAATTACCCCAAGGTCGGTTTTCCGGGCTCGCCGGAAAATTCCCGGGACTCGCCGGAAACTCGCCGGATTCCGGCCGAGGTACTGTTCACGACAGCATCAACACCTTCTCAGCCACTGTTCATCGTCCCATGCTCGCCGTTACTGTTCATGGCAGCAGAATTTCCCAGAAATCCAACACGCCGTCCATCAATAACGCATCAGTCACCCGTGAAGAAAACAACCCCACTGTCCGTTGGTCCTCATCGCCAACATCACTAAAACCCACCACGCATCCACTTTTCACGGCCAACGCCACCACTGGGAACACCCACAATCCACCACCGTCAACACCATCGTCAATACCATCAATTCATCACACAACAACAATCAAACCCGATTAGTCCAAACCAACAAGAATCAGTTTAGAGGAAGGAAGAAAGAAAAAAAAAGACAATCAAAGGAAAGAGGGCAAAGCTCGCCGTCGGGTCTTACTGATGCAAACACGCAGCGGCGAGGCGACGGCTGCCCGGGGAAGAGAGGTCAGTCTTCACGGCGGCGGCTCAGGCTTGGTCGTGGCCGGACTTGGTGACATCGGGGAGGAGCAGCAGATCGGGGTAGGGAAGGCCACGGCGTCGGCGCTCTCTGGTGGCGGAGGTGGCGCGAGGAGGATCTGCACGCGTGAGGGGAAGGTTAGGGGCGGCTGGCTTCGCATCCAGCAGCGGCAGCCGGAGGAGGTGCGTCGTCGGAGGAGGCCACTTGGGGTTGCGGGCGGCGCGGCCTGTGAGGGAGGAAGAGCAGGGAGGCGGCTTTGGGCGGCAGCGGCGGCAGAGAAGGCGGAAGGAAAAAGAGAAGGAAAGGAAGGAGATAAGATGGTGATGGCGAGAGGGAGGGGAAGGAACTGATGGAAGGGAATGGTTGCAGGGGAGAGGAGCCGGTGGCGGCTTGGTGGTGAGAGAGAGGATGTGGGGAAGAGGAGGAAGAAATTAAAGAGAAGAAGAAGAAAGAGACAAAGTAAAAAAAAGAAGAAAAGATGGGAGGAATAAGGCTGGTCGGTCACGGTTGTAGGCGGGGAAAAAAGAAAAAAAATGGGAAAGAAAAGAAAAGAAAGAAGAAAAGAAAGGAAGGGAAGGAAAAGAAGAAAAGAGGAAGAGAGGAAAGTGGGGCCCACGTGGCCGGGGAAAAACCGAGAGAGAGGAAAAGCGTAGCCGGGAAAGAGGAAGAGAAAGGAGAGAGGAGGAAGAAGAGTGACTCGGGCAAGCTCGTTGGCGGGTCCGGATTCTCGCGTCGGAATCCCGTAGACGCAGGGATACTCCCGTCTTTCCGACAAATCCCGTCCCGAGTCCAAAAATATGACTTGGGCTCGGAAAATCCGATTAATTCTCCTGAACTTCGTCCAAGTCTCGGAACTGAATACCGAGGCTCGGTTAGTTAGGAAGACACTCCCGAGCGCGGGAAAATTCTCGGTTTCGAAAAATGGCTCCCGATTTACCTCGAATTAATTACCCGAGATTAATTCAACAGTAAATAACGGTAAAACAATTTCTACAGTCCCGGTAAAAATCCAAATTTTACCCGGGCTGTTACATATGACGATGAAGAGTTGCTACCGGCCTCAAATTCTCTAATGCTTATTATTGATAGCCATAAAGGACTTTCCATGCACAATAATCTTTTAAAAGGGGTCGCTGGAACATGTACATATATACGAGAATTTTGTCATAAAAAGTAATTTATGACATGATCATTTTCTTTGTCATGTAAATTTTAAAAATAAGGGTGATAAAAAAAATTAACTCAAAACTAAAGATTTTATCATATTTAAAGTAATTGTTATGGAAATAAAGTCTATCTGTTACAACTAGAGATTATTATCACAAAATGTACATATCTTAGTGACAAGACTTTTGTGATGAAAATAATTTTGTCTTTAAAAAATAATTTATGACATGATAAATTTTAGTTGTCACAAAAATTTTGAGAATGATGGTGATGAAAAATAAATTCTCGACACAAAATTAAAGCATTTCTCACACTTAAAATAATTGTCACGGAAATTAACTCTATCTATTACAACTAGAGATTATTTTCACAAGATGAACAGATATTAGTGACAAGAATTCTGTGATGAAAATAATTTTATCATAGAAAAATAATTTATGACATGATAATTTTAGTTGTGATGGAAATGTTGAGAATAATGGTGACAAAAATGCAATAATTGACACAAAATTAAAGAATTAATTACAATAAAAACAGTTGTCATGGAAATCAAATTTGTCTCTTACAACTAAAAAATATTGACACAAGATGCACATATATTAGTGACCAATTTTTATGACGAAAATAATTGTCAAAGAAAAAATAATTCATGACATTAAAATTTCAGTTGTCACGTAAGTTTTGACAATAATGGTGATGGAAAATAAAATTTTGACACAAAATTAAAAAATCGCTCACAATTGAATAGCTGTCACCGATATAAAATCTGTCTGTTACAGCTAAAGTATGTTGTCACAAGAAACAAATATAACAGTGACAAAAAATTTGTGACAAAAATAATTGTGTCATAGAAAAATAATTGATGACATTATAATTTAGTTGTCATAAAAATTTTGAGAAAAATGGTGACGAAAATGTAATAATTGACACAGAATTAAAGAATCGCTTGCAATAAAAACAGTTGTCACGAAAATAGGTTTGTCTGTTACAACTTAAAATTATTGTCACAAGATACACATATATTAGTGACGAGAAATTTTATGACGAAGATAATTTTGTCATTGAAAAATAATTGATGACATTAGAATTATAATCGTCACAATTGTTTTCAAAATAGTGATCAAAATTATAAATTGTCACACAAATTAATCAATTAGTGTCTCCGTTACATAATTGTCACAAACATTTATTTTGTTGGTGACAATTTAAAATTTTTGTCACAATAAAGCACATATAGTGACAAAAAAAATTGTGATGAAGATACAATTGTCACACAAAACTAGTTTCTTGTAGTGACATATGATTAAATTGCATCACCATTAATTCCTATTCCTATTTGCACGTAAGAGAAAAACCTCGTCATCTAAAGAACATTGGTATTTGTCAACGACAATGTAGATTATCACAATCTTAATACATAATTGGGTGTTTTTTCCTTTCTCATGCACACACAATAGCGATCACCTTCATCATATGAATTAATGAAAGGTGTATATATTTGAACCTTTGGCTGAATAACTTCATCATCAATCAACAATATTGTTATCTAGCTAGCTAGCTATTACATCAACAACAATTGAAGTTTTGACTAATTAGTAATGTATATAGTACTACATATCTATATCCGTGGCTACATCATTCGAAACACGGCAGTGATACAAGAGCAACCCGTGTGCGGGTGATGCCTGTCTAGATAACCAAACTTTAATTAGTTGTTGATCGTTTTTTTGACCGGAAAACATCAACTGCTGGAATCATGAAAAGACGAATCAAACTGAAAAAAGGCATTAACGTGGGGATGTTGGTCTAGGTAATAAGTGGTTTGGTTATTCTTTAAGTCTTGGTTCCAATTTTTATATAATAGAAAAGTTTCGTTCAACTAATACCCAACTCAGGTGGTACTGCCCGTTGTATACAAGGCTAAGGGTCTTGTGTTAGAGTCTCAGTCTCATCTTTAAACCCAAAAAAAAATCTTATTCGTCATAGCCTCGTAGGTGTGCCATTAGGGTCGGATCCAAGTTACCAGTACCATGTTTGAGGATGGGAAAGAAAAGACACTAAAAAAAGGGATGATTGCGGGAGTTTTACCAAACATATTGTGGGAGTTTTAACCCCCACAGTTTCAATTTGTGCGGGTTAAGCAAAATCCCACAGTAACCATGAAGCGCCCCGACCCGTATTTACCGTACAGGGTAAACACGTGCCGGAACTGTTCTACTACTGAAGCAGACAGTTCATACAACGTGATATACAATACTAGCAAACCTCAATACAACATTCGTCACCCGATCCCGGGGACCTTATTCAAGCCAATACACTCTGAATTAATCCACAACAGATATAATACAACAACAATAG
>JAKUCV010006794.1:36527-125805 GCA_028386065.3 Turnera subulata | reverse complement strand
CTCCGGAAATACTAACCGGTCCGACGCCGGCTCCTCGGGAAACTGCCCGATATCAAACCTATACAATAAAACAACATACACCCACATAAATGCACATATTCGGTATGCAATGATGCCAATACTACGAAATTACCCATCCCGGTCCTTATCCGTTATTATTATCTTTTATTGAAAATAATTAACCGTACGTATTTCCGAACATAATTTCGGTACTATACTTTAATTAAAACTCTTTTCAAAATGTTTTCATAAATTAATTATACTTTCCCAAAATAATAATTACCATAATTTCCCGAGGAAGATAACATATATATATATATATTTTCCAAAATATTATATTTTTTTTAAATAAAACTATTTACCATATTATAATTACTAATTATTATTATGTTAGGAAACCATATTTTCCAGTAAACATGATTATATAAATTTATTTTTCTGAAAATAAATACGAATTTTCGTATGTACATATATATTTCCAAAGGTAATAATTATATATAATCTCAAAACTATTACTTTTGTATACCATATATACATATTTCCAAAAATAGTTAATTTCCCAAAATATATATTTTTCTATAACATAAATATATTCCCAGAATATATATGTATTTATTTTTTTCTATTATTATTATTTCTTCTTTTTTTTTTAATTTCTGGATAGGGCCAGCCCAAAGAATTAGACCAGCCCAACCAACACAAGTCAACAGCCCGATTATTAGTCCATACCATGTTAACCAAGTTAGCCCAAGCCCAAACTCAACCCAACATACCTATATTCCCAACCCAACCATCCATCAGCCCACCTAAGGTCGGGCCCAACGGATATCCGTCAAAGGATCCGGGTCGAACCCACTGCAAACGGGTCAACCCGTTCTCCTCTCACAAACACCCACAGCTCACCTTGCTGTGGCGGCACACGAGGCGACAAGGAGCGGCGTCGCTGGTGGCTGGCGGTGCAGGTCGGCAGCGCGACTTGGTTCGGCTGCAACAAAGCTGCTGCGACAGTCTGCAGGTGAGGCGACGAAAGCGAGACACAGCCGAGGTGGAACGGCGACGGCGGTGCAGGTGAGGCAGGTCGGGTGGTGGTCTCGGCTGGTCGGCAGGAGGCGAGGGATAAGGCACGACCCGGTAACAGAAACGGGTCACTCACCCACGCGTTGCAGAGGATGGCGAGGCTGGCGAGCGAAGGAGAAAGGAAGGAGGAGACGGGTGGCGGCGTGAGGTGGTCTTGGTGGCGGTCGACGGCGGTTGGCTCCTCTCCCCTTTTTTTTTTTTTTTTTTTTTCCGTTTCTTTTCTTTTCCTTCTTTTTTTCCTCTTTTCTTTCTTTCTCTCTTATTTTTCTTTTTCTCTCCATTTTCTCTCTTCTCTTTTTTTCTTTTTTTTTCTTCTGCTCTCCTCCTCTCTTCTACCGGTTTTAAACTGGTTTCTTTTTTTTTATTTATTTATTTTTTTATTGTTTTACTACTAAGCATGTGAACATCAAATAATATAAATCGTCCGTATTACGGGCGAATCCGATCCGGACCAGAAAATAATCAATACCCCGTAGTTATTTTCCGATGTGATTTTCCGAGAAATTCCGAAATCCGAAAAAAAAATACCAACTTAGGTTCGAAAAATCCGCGGGAAAATCACGAGCGCGGGAAAACTCTCGGTTTCGAAAAACGACTCCCGATTTACCTTGAATTAATTACCCAAGATTAATTCAACAGTAAATCACGGTAAATAGGCTTTTACAGTCCCGGTAAAAATCCAAATTTTTACCCGGGCTGTTACAATACTTTAATTAAAATTCTTTTAAAAATATTTTCATAAATAATTATAATTTCCAAAATTATAGTTTCCATAATTTTTCCAGAAAAGTAATAACCTATTTATAATTTTCAGAAAATATTATATAGTATTTATCTTTTTCTATATATATATAATAGTACTTTCCAACACAAAATTATAATCACCTTTAATTTCAAAGTACATATATATATATTTCCATAACTATAATTTTCCAAAGAAAATAATACATATATATAAAATTCCCAGAAATTATTACATGGTATAAATATATTTTTCCAAATAATATTAGTTTTCCAAAACATAACTTAATTATTTATCAAAGTATATATCTTTATATTTTTCTCAAAATACCAGAATTAAACTAGCCATAATTTTCTCAAAATAAATAAATATATTTTTTCCGAAATTATATATCAGATTAATAAATAAATACAGATGTATATATATTATTTTTTTTTTAAATTAAACAGACTGGGCCATGAATAGAGTCAGCCCAGACCAAGGCAGCAGGCCCGAATACAGGCCCACGCCCAGCCCGGCCCAACACCACACAGCCCAACCCACACAAAAGCCCACAATCAGACCCAACGCGGATCCGGGTCGCCTACTTCGTAAACGGGTCACACCCATAGCATTCAGGTTGCTCACCTTGAGGGCGACGACACGACTGACGCGAAGGGAAGGCGAGCTCGAGGCGGCTGCAAGGGCGGTGGAAGGCGGCGCGGCGACGGCAGGAAGCTAAGCAGCGGCGCGGGAGAAGCGGATCCACGGGTTTCGCCGCGGGTCAACGGCAACTGGCGGAGCGTCCGGCGGCGTAAGGCGACGGGGAGGGCGGCATCGAGGTCGCGTCGGCTCGGGCGTCCTGCAGGTGGTGGCGGTGCAGCGAGACTCGGCCCGGAGCTCTTCGACGTGTACAGTGAAGGCTCGGAGGAAGGTGGTGCACTGTTCACCATATATTTTTCTTCCTTTTTATTTCTTTTTCCCGATTTTCTTCTTTTCTTTCTATTTTTTTCTGATTTTCTTCTTTTTTTTTTTCCTTACTCTCTTTTTTCCATTTTCTGTTTTATATTTCTTTCCTTTTCTCCCTTTTTTTTTCCTTCTTTCTTTTTTTTCACCATTTTTCCGGTTCACTTTTTTTTCTCTTTTTTTTCTTCTCTTTTTTTTTCTTTTCCTCTCTTCTTCTTTTTCTCTCTTTTCTTTTCTTTTTCTCTCTTTTTTTTTTTCTCTCTTTTTCTTTTTCTTCTCCTCTTCCTCTCTTCTTCCTTTCTTCCTCTGCCTTCCTCTTTATAACCGTTGAAAACACTGTGCATCACTGTACGTCTTGTGACTCTGTAATAATGCAGCTTGTCTGCATTACAGAGCAATCCGGTCCGGACCAGAAAATAACTGATACCCCCTTAGTTATTTTCCGGAGTGATTTTCCGAGAAATTCCGAAACCCGAAAAGCACCAACTTAGGCCCGAAAAATCCACGGAAAAATCACGAGCGCGGGAAAACTCTCGGTTTTGAAAAACGACTCCCGATTTACCTTGAATTAATTACCCAAAATTAATTCAACAGTAAATCACGGTAAAAAGACTTTTACAGTCCCGGTAAAAATCAAAAATTTTACCCGGGCTGTTACAGTAATAGTTTCAACCTGCGGTATATTTTTTTTTTTTTAAATATGGATAGATTCATTTTCCTAATTTCTCTTGCAATGTTGCTTGTTTATAAAAAGTTTGTTCAAATAACATCCATAGTGGTTCTTACCAGTTACCAAGTGAATGTGCTTCCATCCGAAAAAGGGGTGGGGCCAACGCCATAATCTTAATTGGACACCAACGGCTATGTAAGAAGATTAATTTTGTGTGTCTGTGTTTTTTTTTTGAATGATATTCTCCCAGCCCATAATCTTCTAATTGTGTTATACTTTTACATTGAAATAAATATAATCTAATACTGTAAAAGGAAAAAAAGAAGAGAAGAGAGGAGAGGAGATGAGGAAATGGAATTGTATGGTTTGAGTGGAGGAAATGGAATTTTATGGCTTCGGTCGAGGAAATGGGGAGGAAGAGATGGATGGATGGATGCGCTTTATTTCCAAAAGAAAAAACGGCTTTCTATTCTAATACAAATTTTCAGGCCCACCTTTTTGATCAGCTTTAACCATCCACGGTCAGGCCCACCACTCTGTGTTCTAGAGAAACAAACAACATTACAAAAATTCAAAACATTTCAAATTTTCAAAACCCGTGACGCGGTCCTCACGATTATTATGGTGGACTAGTAATACTGTAATAGTAATAATACTTTCTTCTTCTTCTGCTGCCTCTTCTTCTAAATAAGGGAACATTAAAAGAAGAAAGAAAAACGAAATTGTGTAACCAGCGAAGCGAAAGAGGCCAACAAACAACAGCCCCCACCACCTCAAAAAAAAAAAAAGAAGATAAATAATAATAATAATTTTGATTTCTCAGGAAGAAGGATGACATAACGTTGGTGAGAGAAAGCAAATCAAATTTTTAGGAAGGAGCAGAATATCATCCGAATTTCATTTTCTTTTTTTTTTTTTTAATAAAAGAAAGAAAAACATAAAAACAAAAAACATCAATTACCCTCCCAATTCATATTCAACAAGTCAAGGCTGCTTTCTTCTTCTTCTTCTTCCTGAATTTCGACTTGTCTGCAAAGTTTCAAAGCTCTGACCTCTGGTTTTCTCTGGAATATTCTCGTTTTCATTTCTGCTATAGCAGTTTATCGTTAGTTGTTTGCTGTTGTTCAGGTTAGGGTTTTGGTTTCGTGAACAAGTTTTGAGTAATATCAACTAAAAGAAAACACAAGGAAAACAAAAAAAAAAGAAAAAGGGGTAGAAGAAGATGACGACGATGGAGAGCTTGATAGGGCTGGTGAACAGGATCCAGAGAGCCTGTACTGTGCTGGGAGACTATGGCGGAGGAGAAGACAATTCTACTTTCTCTTCGCTCTGGGAAGCTCTTCCTTCGGTTGCCGTCGTTGGGGGACAGGTTCAGTCATCATATAAATTTACTAATTCTCTTCTCTTCTATATTTGTTTCTATATATGCTTTTAACTAACTAACTAGCTGACTTACTTACTTTAGTTCCTGGCTTTTGGTTTCATTCAAACGAATTTTAATTTTTTGAAACAAACAGAGTTCAGGCAAATCTTCCGTCTTGGAGAGCATAGTTGGCAGAGACTTCCTTCCCCGAGGATCAGGTAGGTTTCTTCTTTTTGCTTTTTGCTTTTTGTTTCTTCTTTCTTCTTCTCCTTCAATTGCATCAGGCAAATATTTGATGTTTATGATTATTAATTTTTTTTTTTTTTTAAAAAACAAGGAATTGTGACGAGAAGGCCTCTGGTACTTCAGCTCCACAAGACAGAGGATGCAGCAGAGGAGTATGCCGAGTTCCTTCATCTTCCTAAGCGACGTTTCACTGATTTCTGTAATATTTATCTTCTTTTTTTTTATTTTTTATTATTATACGGCTTTTCTTTCAAATATACTCTTCTCATATATGATATCGTGTTCCTTCTTCTTCTTTTTTTCTTTCTCTCTTATATCTGCTTTTTCCTATCCATCAAAGCCCTGGTTCGCAAAGAAATCCAGGACGAAACTGATAGATTGACTGGCAAAAACAAACAGATATCTCCTGTTCCCATCCACCTCAGTATCTACTCTCCCAATGGTAACATTCTCCCATTCCATTACTAGCTTTTTGTTTCTTCTTCTTCTTCTTCTTTTTAAGTAAAAAATCTGACTTCCCTTTGCAGTTGTCAACTTAACCCTCATTGATTTGCCCGGTTTGACAAAAGTGGCTGTTGGTATGTCTCTCCCCCTCAATTCCTCCTTTTAAGTAATTGGACGATCAAATGCCTTCGCCTGCCTCCATATCCCAACTACTATAACCCAAACATTTTCTTGTCTTCAGAGGGACAACCCGAAACCATTGTTCAAGATATTGAGGCCATGGTCCGCTCTTACGTTGACAAGGTCCCCTTCACTTCACTGTTGCTCTTTCTGTTCCTTTTTTTTTTTTTCTTTTCTTTTTCTCCCTCTTTTTGTTCAGAATTTGATGGATTTGTTTTAAAGAATACTTCGGATTCCAAACCAATTTAACAATTACTCTGCACTCTCTTTATGCCGTTTAGTTTAACAACTAAACTGTAGTCAAGTCCTATAGGAATTTTTGTGTCAAATGAATAACTCCATGTAAATTCTTGTTTCCATTTTTGGAGCAGTCTAAGATTTTGGTAGATGTGTAACACTATCACTATATTCATTTGCCTGCCTCATGTTACTTCTAACCCGTTCAATGTGCATTTTATGCAGCCAAATTGCATTATACTTGCAATATCTCCAGCTAACCAAGATATTGCAACCTCCGACGCTATTAAACTTTCTAGAGAAGTGGATCCCTCAGGTATCACTCTTTTATACTAATGCCATGAGGTTGTGCGACACCAGCTTTGAAAGTACTTTGTAACTTGCTTCGATCTTCCCTTCTGAAAGCTTATTTCAAATTTGGTCAGGTGAGAGGACATTTGGCGTGCTTACTAAGCTGGATTTGATGGACAAAGGAACTAATGCATTAGATGTATGTTGTCTATGTTCTGGCACTCAATGATGTGCGCCAAACTTGTTTTGCATTCAACAACTCAAGATTTTTATTTGCTGTTTTTGAGTATAGGTTCTTGAAGGAAGATCTTACCGGCTACAGCATCCTTGGGTTGGAATTGTGAATCGTTCACAAGCTGATATTAATAAAAATGTTGACATGATTATTGCTAGGCGAAAGGAGCGCGAGTACTTTGCTACTAGTCCTGACTACGGGCATTTAGCCAGTAAAATGGGTTCCGAATATCTTGCAAAACTTCTCTCAAAGGTCTCTACTGCTAACACAGCATTTCAATAGCAGGTTTTACACAAAAAGGTATAAACAAAGTACTGATCAGGGATCAATTTTTATGGTTTGAACTTGTTTTCCAGCACTTGGAGTCTGTGATCAGGGCTCGCATACCAAGTATCACATCCTTGATAAACAAAAGCATTGATGAGCTTGAATCAGAATTGGACCGTTTAGGTAGACCTATTGCTGTCGATGCTGGGGTGAGTAGCTTATTACTCTCGTGTTCATTCTTAACCAACATGCTATTTCACTCTGTGTCTTGACTGGGGGGATCATGTTTTAGGCTCAATTATACTCTATCTTGGAACTATGCCGTGCATTTGATCGGATATTCAAGGAGCATCTGGACGGAGGGTAAACATTTTAGCTCTTGCATTTGCACTTTTTTTAAAAGCAAGATCCCTCCCATGACTGGAAAGAGGATATTCCCATTTGTTGGAGATTGTGCTCATCAGTCTGCTGTCCTTTGGTTGTGATTTGACTTTCTGATTATACCAATGGACTTTACATTGTAGGCGACCTGGAGGTGATCGGATATATGGTGTCTTTGACAATCAGCTTCCTGCCGCATTGAGGAAGCTCCCATTTGACAGGCATCTTTCTCTGCAGAATGTAAGACGGGTAGTCTCCGAGGCAGATGGCTATCAGCCACATCTTATTGCTCCTGAGCAAGGTTACCGGCGTCTGATTGAGGG
Source organism: Turnera subulata (assembly GCA_028386065.3). NCBI lineage: Eukaryota > Viridiplantae > Streptophyta > Magnoliopsida > Malpighiales > Passifloraceae > Turnera > Turnera subulata. The sequence continues at coordinate 118,404 of JAKUCV010006794.1, read as the reverse complement.
AGCTCTGAATTACTTCAGGGGGCCAGCTGAAGCTTCTGTGGATGCTGTGAGTGGTCTATCGCTGAATGCTTAGGAATTAGTATTAAGTTTTTACCGCAGCATTCTATCTAACTTTGGGAACATGTTACGAGGTGATCTTTTAACCGAATTGGAAATTGTGCTTCAGGTCCACTTTGTCTTAAAGGAGCTTGTAAGGAAGTCTATTTCAGAAACTCAGGTAAAGTTTTGGGACTTTGTCTGCTATGGTAATAAATGTAGTGGGTTAATGTGGTTTGTGATGGAGGGGGATTGACATGTTCAAAATGCCCAGGAACTGAGGCGTTTTCCTAGCATGCAAGCCGAGATAGCTGCTGCAGCTAATGAGGCTCTGGAGAGGTTTCGTGAGGAGGGAAAGAAGACAGTGATTCGACTAGTGGATATGGAGTCCTCGTATTTGACAGTTGAATTCTTTAGGAGGCTTCCTCAGGAAGTGGAAAAAGGAGGGAACCCAGCGTCCCCTGCGGTGGACCGATATACAGAGGGTCACTTCAGGAGGATTGGGTCAAACGTATCCTCCTATATCGGTATGGTAGCCGACACATTGAAGAACACAATTCCAAAGGCGGTGGTGTATTGCCAGGTTAGGGAGGCCAAAGTGTCATTGCTGAATCACTTTTACACGCAAATTGGGAAGAGAGAGGTAGGTTGTTCTTGTGAAAATTAATAAAATACATACATTGTTATTAGGTGATTTTGCTATGTGGGTGTAAGTAATCCATCCCAGTCTTATCTTGGCTTGATTATGAGTTACTTTTATATATATATGTTATAAAACCAGGGAAAGCAGCTTTCGCAATTGTTAGATGAAGACCCGGCATTGATGGAGAGGAGGCAACAGTGTGCGAAAAGGCTGGAATTGTACAAGTCGGCGAGGGATGAGATCGATTCTGTGTCATGGGCACGATAATTCTGATCAGAGTTACCAAAAAGAAAGAGGGGGATTGTATTTTTATTTGGTTGGGGTCAGGGGTTCCTTCGCCTCTTTTGTTTATAATATCATCAGCCGTGAAGTTCTTTTTCTAATTCGTAACAGTCGTGCATGGATGGGGGATTAGGGATGCTGGATGGCTGTTTATCTTTAGTTTTGATATCTGCAGAATTAGGAAATTTGATGCTTTTGTTTTTTTTTTTCATTTCATTAACGTGTGGAAACTAACTTACTCGCTGTTTCCCTTCGTGTTTGATACTCATATGATCCCATGTAATGTATTGTATTTGATTGTGTCATACTTTTTCATTGCTCGATTTGTAGTTGCTGCTCCGCTATGTGTATTCTTTTTTACTATTAGAACTCTTTTGTCTAGACAGTAGAATGTAGATATGATTCATGTGCATGGGGAAGCCTCGTGTTGTGCAGATATGATGGCCAACCTTGGCTTTTTGATTACCTATAGGGACTGCTTGTTTCACAGTTCCTCCTCCTGTTGTTAGCGAGCAATATTGTTTTGACAGTTCCTCATGATGTCGAAAGAATTATATCATTCTTCTTTTTTTCTAATGTAATGACAAAATATTGCAAAAAAAATTATATAAGAAAAGAAAAAAAATAAATAAAAAAAAGAATATAGTGGAGAAGAGGTAATACAATATAATTTCACTATAATACAATATTGTAATATTTTAGCAAATAAAAATAAGCATAATTTATATGTAATATATAAAAAAATTTTTGATTCAAGAGAAGAAGTGGAGGATCAAAATATTCTAAAAATTACTTCTCATTAACTAAAAAATATTGATTTCATTTAAGTTCTTTATAGAAAAAGATAAAATCACAAATTGAAAGTTTTAATAGAAATAAAAAAAAGATAACATTATACAACAAAAGCATCTTTATCCTCTTTATTTTCTCTTCTCTCCTCCCGATTTTCTCACGCCTCTCCTCTCTCCCTCATTTCCTTTTCCTTTTCGTTTTCCTTCCCTGCCTCTCCCCTCTGCCTGTCGCATCTCTTCCTCCCCTGCCTCTTTTTTCTTTCCCTTCTTCCTCCTCCTTCCGACACGACGAGCCTCCTCGCCATTGCCTCTGCTCGCGACAGCCGCCACCAACCGAGCTCGACACCACCAAGAGGAGAAGCAGACCTCACCGCCAACTGAAGCAGCGAATCGAGAGGCTGCACACTCCAATCGGCAAAAGACGTGCCTGGAGGACGGGAGCTCGATTGCATCGGCTCCGATCTGCTGCTTAACGTCGCCACCTGATCTCCTTTCCTCTGTTTTCGTGCGCCTCTGCCTTCACGATTGAGGAGCCGCCGTCGCCGATGAAAGAACGACGAGTGCGTGGGTAAAGGAACACTTGAGCAAGACTAAGACAAGCACTATGCAAAAATAAAGAAAATATTATTACTTAAACTTAATAATACAAGTAAATGATAAGTTTGTTAAAGAAAAATATTAAAAATAATGATAAAAAATTTCTAAAGGATTTGTGCGTCAAGATAATTGTATGGAGCATTCTATCCCAAAAATAACTATTTTTTTAAAAAAATACCTAAATTATATTTTAAAATAAGTAAGATTTATATGTAAAAATTAAAGTAAAAAAGATAAATAATATATAATTAATATAAAAAGATAGTGAAAAATATATTGATACAAATTTATTGTGAAGGCACCTGAAGGTTATGAATTAATAATGTTCACGCAAGTAAATAATTTAAAAATAATGATTATTTTGTATAAATAATAGAAATATCAAAAAAAATTAATAGAATATTGACAACTGTATACAAAAAATTGTTGAAGTCATAAATGGCACACGGACTTAAAAATGAAAAAAAAAAAGATTAATATGTATAGAGAAGAGGAGGAAGAGATAATAAAAGAAAAAAATAATATCAATTTTAAAAATAGAACATGTCTCATAAAAAATAATAATGTTATTACTTTAATTGGAAAACTAGTTAAAATTATAAAAGAATGTGATTACTTTGTAAAAATAATAAAATCAATACATTGTGATGTAACCCAGAGAGGATTGTTGGGCTAAATAAATAAAGCCAAGCCCGCCCACATTGGAAAAACAAACACCAAAAAGTACAACAACACAGCCTCTCTCGTCTGCCACTTTATCGCTTGCTTGCTTCCTGGTGGAGTGGAAAGGAAAGGACACAACACAACATAGAGCGAGAGTTACGCACGCGCCTGCTGCACAAAGCAAAACCCCCCACCTCCTCAAAGACAACAAGACACCGCCTCTCTCCATCATCTCCGGCAGCAACCGAGGTCCGTTTTCGCAAACCCTGAAACCATTTCTCCCCCTTTAATTCAATATAAATAATGCTATTCTTTCCTCTGTCACTGCAATCCTTTACTTGCGTTTCTTCCAATCAAACTCAATCCATCTATCTATCTGCTTTGCTAATCTAATTGAACCTCACAATCCTATTTGCATTTTTTTTTTTGAGCTGCCCGCTCCTCATTAAAATTTATTGGTTCCTCATCAGTAATTACTTCAAAAGTACTGTCTTTGCTTGAAAAAATAAACTAAACTGACGCCCATTCCTTCTCTGCGGGAAACCCTAATTCTTTACTTATATGAAATGGCCGTTATGTTTTCATACACTCTTTATTCCTCCTCTACACTTAGGCTCTCTGCCTCAATTTCTACTCTGTATTTTTATCTTTCGAACGAAACAAATTCTGTCAGGAAAAGCTGTGGAAATTGCAAATTGCCTGTACTTCTCTAACCTAAAGTCCTACTATGAATCAAGTAGAGAGTAAGTATGTTACTTTAGGGTTATGAACCAATTATCTCCACGAACGGAAGCTGAGCAAATGTCTCGCGTACATTAGACTTTCTTTTGTTAAACTAATTAATTTTCTTTGGTAACACAAAAAAAAAAAATAGGACAAATCAAATTGTACCAGGATAAGTCAGTGCCAGAGTTTTTGTCAGTACTGTGCAAGCTTTGATAATAGGAACATTGGATTTCCTCCTTTCTTAAAATTTTCGTATCACTTTGTAAAAAATTAATTTATCCCTTTGAATCATTCTACTTGTTTTCCACTCCTCATTATTGTTATTTTTTTTTTATATAAAGCTCCGCTTGATGATATTCTGCCTTTCTTTATTTTAAAAAAATGTTGTTAGAACGAAGTGGATGATTATCCTATTGTTTTGAACATGCGAAATCTTTTATGTATGATAACAGAAGGGTGTGAGAGAAAGGGTGAAAACTGCAACGGTCGGGATGCTGATGTTGATGAGTGGGGGAATGGGTTTGACACGAATGTCTTCTTGGGTCAAAGCGCTTCATCTTTCCCAAGGTATTCTACTTTGCTCTGTTCTCCTCTCCATTTCCATCTTTCTTTCTTTCTCTTTTGTTTTTTTTTTTTTTTTTAGAAAAAAATGTATTGAATTGAACAGAGAGAGTAGGTCTGAGAGGGAGGAAGTCATCGTGGTTTTGCAGACATGTTCAGACGACGGTTGCATATGGGGGGATTGTCAAAGGGAGCTACATCCCCACAACAATTTCCACCACTTCAATCCAAACAAAACCACCACCATCACCCCAAAACAACAACAACTACAACACATCTCAGGTCATCATACTAATCATCATCATCATCATCTATTGTTAGATTCTTTCCGTTGCTGCTCAATTGTTGGGAATTATGGATTTTTATTTGGAGATACTGAACGATGATGATTGGTTTATTAGGAAAAAAAGACTGCAGCTCTAGCTCCAGCTCCAGCACAAGGTGGTGTGGTGGGTGCATTCCAAAAGCTGCCGCTGGTGATGCCCTCCCTTGACATCCTCAATTCCGCCTTGAAAAAGGCCAAGCGAGTCCCTCCAACTAAAGGTCACCCCCCTACTCCCTTGCTCTTTCCTTTCATTTCCTCTCTTTCTTCTTCTTTTATTTATTTATTTATTATTATTAAAAGCTTTAGTATTTATCTACAGGTATAGCTAACATTGCCAAGCGAGAGAGAAACCGTGGTGCAAAACAGCTTGATGCACTCATGAAGGTAACCTATCTTGCTTCCCTTCGCCCCCTTGACCTTTTATCTTCCTTCCATGATTCACCCCTCCTTTTCTCCCTCTTTCATCAGGAATTAGCTGTTCCCCTCAGATATTACTTGGAAAATTTCCCTCCACGAAGACACTTGCATCCTTACGAACGCTCCCTCATCGACTTCACCCTTGGAGAAGGAAATTATGAACAGGTATTTCCACCAGCGGCTCCCTTTTCTTTTTCGTCTACTAACCCTTCCAAAATCTCCTTTCCCACTCTTCTTCAAATCCTCCTACTGCTACTTAAATTGAAAGGGCTACAATGCTTAAGCTTCATAAAGTGCTATTCCATTTTTTTTGTTTTTCTTCCTCATCTTTCTCCTTCACTTTCTACCTGACTTCCCTGTTATGTTAAGTCAAAGGCTGTCCATTGAGTTGACTTGCTTCCCCGTCATACCAAACAGAAGCTCCTCCCCGTCATAAAAAAGCCCTGTTCGGTTACATTTCTTCAAACCTTTCCCTTTTCTTATTTCCTTCTCCTCAAACTTCCAATACAAAATCTTCAGAGCAATGCCAACTCGTCTTTGGCAATCAATGCAGAGGTTTATCTTCTGTAACTTTCACATTGTCTTCTACTCCCGGAGTCTTTTTGGTATTGGATACCGAACGCTCTGATGGGGGTCTTTTTTCTGTAACATCCAAAGACAGTGGGTTGCTGCCTTTTATTTGCTGGCTTCAGTTCCATGCCTGTGCTTAAGCTAAGGTGTATGTTCTAATTCTCATATGTGCTACTGCCTACTCGTTTACCCTTCTTTCAACATGAGTTCTTTTGCTATGCAAAGGTGGAGGTCTAAGTTTTTGTGGAGATAAAAAAATGTTTATTACTCCTCTCATTTGACTATGCGGAGATATTCGTCCGTCTATCTAGATGTGCCAATAATGGATTCGGCTAACATTTGACAGGTGTTGAGAAAAGTGGATGCTTTGAGGAAAAAGGTGGTTTCTGTTGGAAAGCAGCATGCTTCACTCTGCGCTAAGGTCTGAAAACAAATTGTAAAATCTTGTGGTTACCCTTCTTGCAAAATATGTAGCAACTAACTGATATTCAATTCTGGGCANCTTTCAACATGAGTTCTTTTGCTATGCAAAGGTGGAGGTCTAAGTTTTTGTGGAGATAAAAAAATGTTTATTACTCCTCTCATTTGACTATGCGGAGATATTCGTTCATCTATCTAGATGTGCCAATAATGGATTCGGCTAACATTTGACAGGTGTTGAGAAAAGTGGATGCTTTGAGGAAAAAGGTGGTTTCTGTTGGAAAGCAGCATGCTTCACTCTGCGCTAAGGTCTGAAAACAAATTGTAAAATCTTGTGGTTACCCTTCTTGCAAAATATGTAGCAACTAACTGATATTCAATTCTGGGCAGTCTTTAACTAAACGAGATGCTGAACAACGATTGAATGAGGTCAGACGGTGTTTTCCTCTCGCTTATACCCTTTGTAAACATTGAATTGACATCTTTTGTGTGATCTTCAGGGTCTGCAAAAGCTTGAAGAAGTTTTTCAACATGAGGGAAAGGCAGTTGATGATTTATTGTACATTGCCAAGGTATTTAGCCTGTTAAATGGGTATAAGTCTGATTATAATTTGTTGATACATCCCAGTGCACGTGTCTGGTGGTTGGCTATAAGAGCAGTAGAAACTGCTAGCAGGCATATGGGAGATGGATTGTTTTAGAGAACAAATTTCTTTTGTTAATGCCCGTTCTCTCAGGACAGTGAAAGATAGTTGTAGGATTATCCATGTCCTTAGTGGTGAAGTTTTTAAACCCAAAAGATTACATCAAAATTTCAAATGCAAGTTTAAATATTAGATTAGCGTCAATTTGAAAGGAATAAAGCAATTTTATTCATGAGTATGGTTTACTATTCTGCTACTTGATGACTTGAACCTAATTACTTCTCTCATTTAATTTAAGACAGTCTTGGCCTTTACTAACATTATGTTTCTTTCATAACATAAGAGTTATCCATTTGTCTTTGGTGTTTGTAGCATCAATCAAGCCAGTGTGCTTGATAAGTTTGTATTAATTTTCAGACCATGTTACATTCTTTTTTTCTGTTGCTCCATGATTTCAATGATTGGTTTCTAGTTGCTTGCAAGATAATGGTAATTTTTAGCCTTTCTTTGCAAAATTATTGCCGTTGTAGCACACACGGGTTGCCTGATTGTGGTTCCATGATTTGTATGAGGTCAGTTATTTTTGGTTGTAATCTGCTTTGCAGACATTGCGTGCCATGCCTGTGGTTGATCTGGAAACACCAACTCTCTGCCTCGTTGGAGCCCCTAATGTCGGAAAGTCTTCTTTAGTCCGTATACTCTCGTCCGGAAAGCCCGAGGTTTGCATATATCGTAGTAATAATGATTTTGCTCCTGGTTTTGGGTATATGTTGTTTCACCTAATTGGTTGAGGACTATGATTGTGCATCTCCTGTTCTGAGGTTGTTTCAAATCCTGAGGCTTGGAGTCATCCTTTTGGATGTCAATACTGCAGCTTTTTGCTTTTTATCAGTGGAATTATCTCTTGAAAATGTTATTATATCTGAGATAGTGAGCTTGTGAGATTAAATTTGTAACGAGCTGAGTGTCGTTTTCTGGCTGTTAGTAGTTGGTTTTCTTATGCTTCCCCCTGATTATCGAGTCAGGTGTGCAACTACCCTTTCACAACAAGAGGAATTCTAATGGGACATATTGCTTTTAACTTCCAGCATTTTCAGGTTAATATTCTTTTTCTATGATCACTTTTGCTTGGGAAATTAAACTGAAGTGATTACTCTTAGTGATTCACTTTTCTTTTTATTTCGATATAATCATAGATGTACTTGCTCTTATCAAGTTGTTACTGCAGTCCTGTCAGGTTACAGACACCCCCGGTCTGCTCAAGAGGCAAGATGGTAAGACATTTGGCAAGTTGCCCACTACCTATTTTTCGGATGGTGTTCATGCAGAAGTTGTAGTTTCCTCTTCCCCCTTTGCTTGTGCAAGTGTTCAGTAGCATCACTAACCATTTTAAAACCACTGAAAAGTTTATTGGGTGATTAATTTGGAATGATCATTTCTGAACTGAGTGGATAGAACCAGAGTTTCAGTATTTCATTTATTAACATTCTCACGTTTGGTTACTTGCAGAGGACAGGAACAATTTAGAAAAGTTAACACTTGCCGTTCTGTCTCATCTGCCGACAGCAATACTTTATGTTCATGATCTTACTGGCGAATGCGGGACCTCTCCTTCTGATCAGGTATCATGTGATTATGTGACATAGTGTAGAACTGCTTGGCTGTCTTTCCACAATTAAGAAGAGTAATGAGAAAGACCGATTTGATACGTTTTAAGTTGGTATATTCGTGGAGATTTCTGGGTTTATGCTCTTCTATTCACTTATTTCTGTTCGGCTACATAAAGTGACTCTGTTTAATTGTTGCTTATTTTATTTTCAGTTTGGGATATATAAAGAAATCAAAGGGAGGTTTGCAGACCATATCTGGCTTGATGTTGTTTCCAAATGCGATCTATTGCAAGAGTCTTCTATTCTATTCATTACTGAAGATGATAATACTGGTGAAGTGGAGATGGAAAGATATAAAAAACTGGGACCTGTTGGAGCACTGCATGTATCCGTGAAGACTGAAGAAGGGGTTAATGAGGTAAGTATCAACTCCGATCCAGCCTTTCTTGCTTTCTCATTTACTTGTATCTTTGAGCATCCACTTTTGTTTTTGATTAATGGGTCTATCAACAACCTGGTGGGGAAACCCAATATGGTCAACTTCTACTTCTGTGATTTGTTTCCCTCACTTTCTGCTGATTTCCTTGAACGAAGGAGGAGGGAGGAGTTTTGTTTCTGCTGCAAGTCATTATGCAATACTAACAGTTTCTGTTGTGAGCTTAACATTATAAATGAAGTTGCAGTATCTGTGACTTGATCATTTTAAAGAGGTTTATGCGGGTGGGCATGTTTTCTGAAACTGTGGCGCCACTTGGTCTCTGCAGCTAAAAGCTAGAGTGCACGAGATGCTGGTTGCCCAGATGGATAGGATCAGAAGTATGGAGACAACAGAGGGTGAAGGTGAAGGTGAAGCTGAAGTGGGCAAATGATGGAACAAGCGCAACGGCAGCTTCGTTGATGCGAAAGCAATGTTTGGTTTGAGGATGTTATCCTTGTTAGGAAAGTTGTGGGGAAGGGATTGTGGTTACATGTGGGGGAAGAATCAATGCGGGTTGCGTCGGCCTTCTCGGAAGGCATCCATTCCAAAAGACGTGGTGATACACAAGGGGCTGGGTTGGACTTGGGGGTGCAGGAGTTCGAGAGAGAGAGGCTTGGGATGCCCCTCAAAAGGAAGATTGTTGTGAAGGAAAGGGGAGAGAGGGGGTGAGGGAGGGATTTGTGTTGGGTTGGGTTGGGATAATTACGGACGGGGGGAGCACATATTCCGGGAATGTAATTTGACAGACTGAGACAGGGATAAGGGATAGAAAGTGGTGTTGGGAATTTTTTTTAATATCATGAAATGTATGTGTATGCAATAATAGACTAGATAGAGAGTTGTATGAATTGAATAAAATGTTCTCTCTCTCTATATATATATATATATGCAGAAAAGCTGTAATTGTTTGATAAAGGAAGGAATTTATGCTCAAGGGGTGGGGTGGGGTGGCAGCGCAGGTTGTTGGCTTGGATTTGGATGTGGGCATAAGAGGAGCATGCAATATTTTAGCTTAATCAAGAGATTATTATTAAGTACCAGATCAAGATCAAAATGTTAAAAAGAATCAGATCCGTAAAAAAGGAAGGGGGTGGGGTGGTGGCAATTATGATGTGATGTGGGTGAGCCGTTGGAATTACGCAAAGTGGGATTTCCATAACTATCCCTTCCTCCCTAACGCGTATAACGGTTTTTTTTTTCTTTTTTTTTAAAATTTATATATTATGGGAATTGAAAAAAAAAGAGAGGAATAGTTGTACGGGAGGGAGGGAGGGAGGGGATGTAATTTTCAGCGGGAGAATTGGGGGTGGGTCTATTTAAGGACCGGTCCCCGGGATTCACGATTTTCATGTCCTAAAGTTTTCACAGAAGAAAATCATTCATTTGCTCTGCATTTGCATTTGCATCTGCTTCTTGCTTCTGCTTCTGCTTTTGGTACGTACTCCCCTCCCTGCATTCCCCCAGTATACGTTATTTACGCGGTAAGTAAATCTTCTAACTTGGATTGGATTGGATTGGATCTGGCTGGATCTGTGTAATAATAAAAACAACATTACACCATTAATTAGTAGTAATACTAAGTACATTCCTTAATTGCGCGAAAAAACACACACACACACACAAACGGAACGCTCTCATTCCATTTGTTTCCCTCCACTCCCCTAATTCTTCTTTTCCTCTCTATCTCTCTCTGTCGCCTGCGCGTTTCGCTTTTTGGGCGAATTTGGGTAACACTAGCAGCAGCAAAAGGAGGGAAATCAACAGGTAAAGCTTTTGGATCTCTCCCTATCTACTGACTGTGTTTCTTCTCCTCCTTTTGTTATGCCATTTCTGTTCCTCTGGATCGGATCTGTTGATGATGATGATGATCCGATCCGATCCGATCCAATCCCATCCAATCCAATCCAGATGTGAATTCATTCGGTTTACTACCCCGCTCCAATTCAAATATATCCAAATACAAATGTGTGTGTTCACTATGCTTGCTTGCTATATGAATACATTCATAGAAAGGTGTTTGTGTTTATGCACACAGATCAAAAGAATAAAAGAGTAGCTGCTCATGGGGACTGTCGGCGATGCTGTTGCTGCTACAATCAAGGTACTAATTTATCACTCTCTATCTCTATCCCAACCCAATACTGTTCTTTTTTTTTTTTGGCTTTTCATTCTGTTCTGGGAAACTGATCCGGATCAAAGCTCTCCTTACGCCCGCATGAATTTTTTTTTCCTTCCTTCTTATCACCCATGTTTTCTGCAGCAGCAGATTACCAAAACACACACAAAAGCACACTCACTCATATTTGCACCATGTTTTTCCATTCCCTCCCGTCTTTGTTGTTTTCTTTCTCATGTGCGCCCCACCCGTCTTCCCAGGAACAAGATGGAAACAACTCCGCTGACAAGAAGCCTACTGTTGTTTTCGTTCTCGGTGAGCAATCCTCCTTTTTCTTTCTCTTTGTTTCTTCCTTCAAAATCTTTTCCCCAAAAAGATTGTCTACAACTCCTAACCATTCTTTCCTTTACCAGGTGGACCTGGAAGTGGAAAGGGAACTCAGTGTGCAAACATTGTCAAATCCTTTGGATACACTCATCTCAGTGCTGGCGATCTCCTTCGCGCAGAAATTAAATCTGGCTCTGAAAATGGGTACGTGCTTTCCTCATCATCATTCTTAATGTTTCCCTGCGCTTGTGTGCTTCGATATGCTAAAAGTACCTTTAAACTCTAAAGCAATCATCTTCTCTTCTCTGTTTATTTCAATCGAGATGCTAACCAAAGATATGATTTCCATCAAGGACTCTATACGGCCTCCACTGCTTCTATCTGGGATGTCTTTTTCTATGATACTCAGTATTCAGTTTTGGACAACTCTTATGACACCAACTCTGCTTTGCTGCTTCACAGAACCATGATCCAGAACATGATTAAGGAGGGAAAGATTGTGCCTTCAGAGGTGACAATAAAGCTTCTTCAAAAAGCAATGCAGGGAAGTGGCAATGACAAATTCTTGATTGATGGCTTCCCTCGTAATGAGGAAAACCGTGCAGCATTTGAAGCTGTTGTAAGTCTTCTACGCTCTCTATCTCTAGTAACCTTCTTGAAACGGCATCTCTTTCAAGGTGATGGATTGTTAGCTGCCGAATGGTTGTCGTGCAGACCAAAATTGAGCCCGAATTCGTCCTCTTCTTTGACTGTCCTGAAGAAGAAATGGAGAGACGTCTTTTGGGTAGGAATCAGGTATGCTGTTTTTATGTCCTATTCCTCTTTCTGTATTAGTTATGCATTTTCTATACATATGCGGGTTCATACATCTTCCGACTAAAGGAATTGGTGTTCTTTGTTGTTTGCCTAACCTTCTCTCCCCTCTACTCCTTTCATTTTTCATGTTCAAGGGAAGAGAAGATGATAACATTGAGACCATAAGGAAGCGGTTCAAAGTTTTTCTTGAGTCTAGTCTCCCTGTGGTCGAATACTACAATGCGAAAGGCAAAGTCCGGAAGGTAGTGTAATGTAAATACTGCTTTTTGATATGCTCATCTCTTAATAAAACATATTGCATGAGTCTTTAACCACTGTTTTTACTGCTTTGATCCACAGATTGATGCTGGGAAGCCTGTTGAAGAGGTCTTTGAAGCTGTAAAATCCATTTTTACTCCAAAAGAGGAGAAGGTAAAACATCGTCTATGTGTTACCTTTTAGGCATTCAAGGAACACTGGTGAAATCTGAATGCAGAACGTGGTACACTGAAAACAGACTGAATCAAGCCACGGGGCTTCTACTGCCTTGATTATCGAGTGTTTTCTTGTACAGTGATTTAGTAGTGACTAATAAATATAAGTACCTTCCTTTCCTTAACTAGCTCCTCATGAGAATCAAATTTAACATAATTGTATTTCTGTGTAAGTGTGTGACAATGTCTATACTGATGGAAGTGTTTAGGCGGTTGGATTGCATCAACCGAGGTTTGAGTCTTAGGTAAAAGCATGTCTTGTGATCATGCTCGATGATTGCTCTGTTTCAGACCCTCCAGGGTCTTGCTTGGGTGGGACTAAAACTGTGCCTGGGTTTCTGTTATGCCCATCTGTGACATGAGCATCTGACGTTAGCTGTGTGGGATATGAAACAAGAGAAAATGCGCATTTGGGTCCTGAACATTTTAGAACGGGATTTTGATAGGAGGTGTTGATTTAATGATGCGGATTATCAGCTTTTGCTAGATATTCAATTTTGTTTAATGTCACTGGAGAAGTTACCAACCTAGGAGTTGTGCAAGCTTGCTTTAGTAATTGTGGGTAAATTTAAAAGATACTTTGCCTTTGCTATCTAGTATTGAATGACTTCTTATCTATAACATTGAGCATTCTGTATGCAGATTATGAATGATATGTTGTTGACTAGTACAAGTGTGTTCTGTCTAGACTAAAGGTTCTTGAGAAAACAATATAATTTGAGAACTGCACATCCTTTCATGATTAAATTTTGGAATCTACTTGGCTCCTGCTTCATCCTTCAATGTTCAGCTGCAAGTAAACATGCAGAACCCTAGACGTTTAATGCTGGTCCTCGTTTCTGCCTTGTTCATTACATTTGTGCTGCTACTTGCAGGTTGCGGTCTAAGTGCATCAATTGTGCCACACATATGAAACATTATATACATCCAGGTAATCTGGGTACTCTGTTATTCTAAGGTCCTAATTTTTTTTGAAAGAATTGTTCATTCCACATTCAGTATTGAGAATATGGGTAGCCTTTCAGGGAGATTTTTATTAGAAATTTCTGTTCACATGGCACACAGCCGTGCTTTTCTATCATTTGGTGATTGCCAAAAGGAGTTCATGTATTCCAATTTTGTTTGATTTGTTTTTTTCTGGGTGAATGGTTGGATGGGTGGGCCTAACTGCTGAACCCAAATCCCATCCCAAGAGAACACTGGAAGATGCATGTTGTAGTTGTTTGGTAGTTTTATTGAAGGGTTATGATAACTGTGCATCTAAATTGCTTTCTTTTTTTTTTTCCTTTAAAGATGGTAATGGCCAGAATAGTTTATGGAGCTTTTTCCCGCCTTTGCAGGTGATCCTGTTTTTGCTTGCTAGGCAGTGTAATTTGGGAGGAGGATACCGTTAATTGTTTGGCAGCCTTTTGTGCGGGTGTCTTGTTATGATAGCAGATTTAGAGTGTATGTTGTGAGAGAGATATCAAAGTTTATATATTTTTTGGACTATGTTTAAACAGTTCATTTAATAATAAAAGTACGAAGACGATGCCTTTTTATTTTTTTTATTTTTTAATTATTATTAATCATGTGTATTGATCAGTGATGTGTTAGTACTTATTGCATTAAGTACTTTTGAATTTGGCGTTTCTCATCCCAGAAGTTGTAGTTGTAGTACCTGCTGCTGGTAGAAAATTTAGTCCTTTACGGTTTTGTAATATTCAACATTGAGAAGAATCGTGGCATGGGGGGTTTGCCGTAGGCTGGTGAGGGTATAATTATGGTGGGAAGAGGTTCAAAATTTTCTCAACAAAACGACACTGAACCAAAATTTGCAGTATTTGTTTTTCTTTTGATCAACATAATTTATTAAGGATGCACAGATACTGTATGGTAATGGGTTAACCTGACCAAGAAGGAGATTGACTCAGATACCGATGGCATGGCGTCCCGAGAAGATTGACTGTATGCATTTAGGCTAGCGAAGGTGGGTCTGTTCATATCCTATGGAGGGGGGGGTATGCAGCAGCTGAGATAAAGAGAAGAGAAGGTCGTTATTTGTTTGTTGAGGTAATGCCATTGATTTGATGATGTATTTACGAGCCTCGGCCCGACAATTGGCTTCGTCGGTCTGCTGGTAGAGCGCCCACACCAATGTGATTGTGAAGAAAAGAACCCGTTATGTTATTTGGTGGGCCAAAACCAAAAAGGTTAAAAAAAGTAAACAAACATTTATATTTGATATAGGGGGATAATTGTGTCTTTTACTATCCAAACAATTCCCCGGTAAATGGCAAATATTCTAACCACTACGTTACAATTACATTTACACCGGCGCTGTGATCCGATTGCTCCATATTAATATTCCCTACCCAATAATAATAATAATAATAAAAAATTGTAGCCGACAGCAACCATTAATTACACTAGCTAGCTCATATATATATATATACGTTTGAGTTCTTTTTCTTTTTTTTTTAAGAAAAAAATTATATTTAGTTTAGGAAAAGTAAACTAGCGTAGCACCTGCAACAAATTGATTGGAATTCAAGTATATATCTCAAATCCACTTGACTTAATAATTCAAAATTACGTGCATGTGATTACAAGTTTTAATTGGTTGTGAAATGAAGCATCGACAATCTTGGAAAGTTTGGTATACCTGTTCCTGCTACTTCAACCAAAGCTAGCTAGCTGAGCAGACTGAAGGTCGGTTGCGTCGACTGAATTATGACGTTACCTTCTAAATTTCTTTATTGGACCCAATACGCACATAAAGAAGAAAGCCCAGAAGTGAGATTGAAGTAGTATCAAACTATATATCAACATATATAATTAAAAGATATTATCGATATGTATATATATCCGTACGTCTTGTAGGATTTAATACACTGTTAAGTTTCCGATGTAAGAAAAAAAAAGGAGAATTTAATACATTGGTTTGCAAGTTACCAAAAACGATATATATTATGAGTTTATGTTAAAAAAAAAAAACGATATGTATGAATATTCTTTAATTAGTTAGATCTATGTACCTAATACAATTGCAGTAGTACGTAGTAGTTAAAGACTTATGAAGCCTCCTGACCCCCCAAAAAAAAAAAAGACTTATCGAGCCTAGGTGGCCAATTATAGTATATAATATAAGAAAAAGAAACAAAGCAGCTACCTGCAGCTCTTGTCTAGCTCGTGTGGGTAGAGATCTCTGAGCCAATATCTGGTTGTAAGTACGTAGACGAGGAAATGGTGTGGTCCTTAGTTAATATATACTGTAGAACTTTGTAAAGGAGTGGAACCAGGATATATATCCTTCTCATATATCTATGTTACAAACCAGTACTACTAGGAGTAGTAGTAATGGGAAATAAGTTGGAGGCAGTAGTGGGCCTATTAATGGCAGCTATGACGACGACCACACCAAAAAGCTGGGTTAGCGAGAAGTGGACGATTACTCCTAGTAGTATTAATATTGCAGGTGGTAGAGCTGGCAATGGCATCGTCATGATCACTACATTGATATTAGGCGTGATTATGATGATGGGTATATGCAACAAGTTGCTGGTATTGTATTGGGGAAAGAAGAGGAATCATCATCATCATCATCTATCGTCTTTCACCTTCCGGGCTTCTGGGGGCCAAAATCCCTGCAAGAAGAAGACTACTACTACCACCAATATTATTAGTAGTTTTAATGATCCATACTGTGCGGTTTGCCTTGAGGAGGTTAGAGATGGGGAAAAGGTGAGGAAGCTGCCCAAATGCAATCACTGCTTCCATGTTGGGTGCATCGATGCTTGGTTCTTGGCTAGACATTCCACCTGCCCCCTCTGCCGTCATCAGGTTTTCATCCTTCCTCCTCCTCAAAATCTGCAACCTCCCACTCTCTTCTCCTATTCCCTTTCCTTTCTCTTGTTTTTTTTTAGGAAATTTGGGGATTAATTAACTTAATATTATTCTCTTATCAATCTTCAAATATATAACAGTAATATAATATGCTTCACTCTATTTTTTTTTCTATATTATTGTTTTTTTTCCTTCAAAATGGAGCTGGTCCTAGATTATACTTTTGAGTAAGGTTTTCTAGGGCCATATATATAATCAAAAGTATAATCTAGGACCAGCTCCATTTTGAAGGAAATATTAGCATATATATAAGAAAAGGATGCATGCGTGTATATTGCATATATAATTTTTGGAATCCACGGCTAGGTATGGATTGGAGACCATGCATATATATATGTCGACCGATCAACGTTACAAGGTTGAAGCCAAACTCATACCATGCCCACGGTACTACGTACGAAATAGTACATTATATACTACCAGTTAATATACTTAGTATAGACCCGTGTTTTCTTCAACGACGACGGCATCAATATAATTCCACAATTAAAAACACTCCAATCCAAGGCTCTAATTGATTGGGTACTATATATATGCAAGAGTAACTCAACGTCCGATACATATCATTTTGCTCCCGGTCTTCGTTTTTCGTTTTTCTTTTTTGGTAATGCTAGAATGAGCTCTTTAGAAATGCTAGTCGATATATCCCGCTCGTTAGTACTATTAAAAGCTGTTCAAAAGAAAAAAGAAAAAGGTTTCTAGAAAAAAGCGTAATATTGTAGGGCAGGTAATTTGGGTTGAAGAAAAAAGAGAGGGAGACAGAGATGCAGGTGGTGGTGGTTAGGCACAGGCGTACCTTCTTTTCTCTCTCGTGGGACTCATGCGTGTTGGGTGTTCCTGTGCGTGTTGGGAGGCTTTTTTTTTTAAAAAATTATGGTAGTGGTGGATTTTGGTAGGTGAAATATGCACCAACCTACTACGTCCCACTATATGTATTCTTCATCCATCCATCATCTTATAGTTATAGTATATGATGTGAACTGAAAAGAGAGGGAGAGGTGAATATATATCAGTACTCGGTAATCCAAAGTAAGAATAACATAGCAATGGAACATAGAAGGAATTATAAACTTCGATCGGCCGGTGAAGTACCCATTAATTAATTAAGCTCTTCGCCTGCATGCAGTATATACTATTGTAACCAGTTACGCACGAAGAACATGCAAAAGGGCATGCATGGCATTGGCATAATTAATTTCTCAGTATAACATGCATTACATTGGCGGGGGCGGGGACCGGGGGGGTTCTTAATTAAATCCTAGCTAGGTGAAAATATTTGATGAGAATGAACGGGTGAGGGGCCAGAGGAAGGTTAGGTAGCCATAAATAATAGTATTCTGGAAGGAATTAATGTGTACACACACACTACTTACTTACTCTACTGTATCAGTAGTAGTATGTAGTAGAGTTTGGAGACGAAGGATCAGGCCAATTCCCTCAGCTGAGCTGAAGAAGATGATATATTATATCAGTCCACGCGATCCAGTATTGCTACTTTATTATTTCATGCAAGGCCCAATTGGGAAGAAGGTCTTCATTTTACTTAACCCCATTCACTTAAGCCCAGACCATAAAGAAAGGACTCTTTTCTTGGGGATAGAAAGACACGTTCATTTGTTGGAGATGATACATACATTGGGCTTTTCTGGGATGGGCTGGGCTGAGCTCTTTCTTCCTCTTTCCCCTGGCAGGCAGCCGCAGTATCAACCCCACACAAACACGAAACATATAGTCACCTCCTTCTTTCTTCCCGCGAAACCGCCATTGCCTTTAAAGAAAACCCTGATACCCATTTCCCCCTTTCCTCTTTAGCACCAAACGTCGCACCGGCAAAAGACGACAAAAAAAATAAAGCCCATCCGAAGCATTCCTTCGAGCCGCCGGGGGCACGAACAACCCCAACCCCCCTCCCTCCGTCCGGAAAAAGGAAGAGTTTTAGGTAAACTAAAGCCAACACCAGTCATCAGGAATCATTCTGTTCCCTGGTTTAATCTGTTTCAGTTCGAATAATGTATGTTATGTTATGTGCTAAGATAAGGTAGTAGTAGTAGGTAGTAGGTTGTATCTCAGACAAAGCTAGCTCTGCTTAATTCGGCTTAATTGTCCATTAATCAAACTAATGGTCTCCCGCAAGCTTCTAGCTCCTTCACTATAAACAGGTACTACGATGCTTGCTTGCATGAGAAGCGGAAGTCGATGGTGAACAAAATTCCCTTCACACTACTCCCATTTATGTTCTTTCTTTCTTTTTCTTTTTTTTTTTTTCTTTCTTTGCTATTGTTTATAGTTTTTAAAGTATTGCAGATCTGCAACCTCTATGCTCTTGAACAAGACACTGGCCTTTAATTTTAGACAAACAACTATTTCCAGTTGCTGGAGCTGTTGTACTTGTTATATACTTTTTATGTCTACAAAAAAAATTCATGTCATCACTTAACACTTTTAATCTGTTTTGCACCAGCACGGATTTTAGCTAGAGCTTCTGAAGCACATTATACAATTAAAAGAGGAAGCCACCCTCTGTCTATGATCTGTTGACTGCTATATTCTCATCCGCTGGTGCTGGAATCAGCATCTGCCTTATATAAGAGCATGTGATCAGCCTGTGTAAGCTATCCGACTTGTGCTGTCTATTGATTCAAGGTTTACAATTAGACAGAGTTGTTAATTACTGTGGAAGCATGCACTTGTTCTTCCTTCTCTCATCTTAATTCTTTTGATGTTACTCCTAAAGTTGGCCACTATGCTAATTATCCTTAAGTGCACGCCTATCTTGTCTTCTTATGTACGCTTAACAAATCATTTTGTCGCCTTTTCTTTCCAGAGTCGCTGTATTCTCATTTGGAATACTGGCTAGCCACATCACAGCAATATGAATGTTCGCCTTCCAAGTAATTGAGCAATTATTGACACAAAAAAGGATTTAAGGCAATCATTTTTTTAGTAATTGGGCAGTTATTGAACAAGCCAATCCTCCCGCCAGAAGATTTTTAGGTAAGGCATCCCCCCCTTTTCAAGATTTCCTGCTACCGGAGCCTTAGTCCCTGTTTCAGGTTAATAAGCAAAAATGGGAAAAGTGGGTAAGCAGATAAAGTTGTTTGTTTGAAAAAGTTTTACTTGTTTAGTTTTGGGGGTTCAAAACTTTTATCTTTGTTTAATCGATCATACATTACATACTATTCTTCAGTCTTACTACACTATGTATATTTATATATATATATATATATATATATATATATATATATATATATATTGTTGAAAGAAGTTTATTCAGATTTTTTTTTGTGTGTGGGGCTGTGGCTGAAGCTCCTTTGGTCTTGATATCGTCCGGGAAGGATCTGAGGTACATACACTTATGGAACAACAATTGGGATCATCGAGTTTTCAAGGACCTGAGGCAGTGTTAAATATGCAGCCCTCATCTTCAATTGGGATAGCGTATCACCCACTCTTTGGTTCTCATCCTGATCTCATCCTCCTTGAGCTTGATGACAAACTTCTGCCTGACCTTCTCCTCCACCAAAGGTAGCTGCCTCACCTCACCTCACTTTTTGAATTCTTGTCTACCTACTTACATGTTGCTGCTCATTTCCCATTTTCTCATTCACTTCCTATGTTTATTATTCCTCCTTTTTTTTTTTGGTGTTTTTTGTAGGGTATCCTTGAGAGGCCAACCGGATGAGGATGCTGTTCTGTGCACCCAATCAAAAACTTATGCTATCAAGTTTGTTGGTACTTCTAATTCTGCACTTCTTGTACCCCCCTCACATCTCTACCAACTATCTCAGAATTCGCAACATCAGGAACCTGACACCATCATTCCTGATGATGGCAAACTCATAGTGCCCATCATCCAAGTTGCACCTGGTAACATGGAGCTCCTCGAGGTCGCTCCCAGGCTTGACAAGCTTAAGTTGCTTCTCTCGCAGAAGCCTTACAGCTATGAGGAGGCATTGGAAGATATGGAGAAGGATGATAAAACAGGATTATACAGATGGCCAGATCTTGTTGATATGGTTCAGGCTAGTAATGGTGAGCTGGAGAACGGGTTAATGGCGCTTTCAGCGCTGGAGATTGATGGCTATTGGAGGATTGTGGATGAGGAATACATGGACATGATTCTGAGGATGCTTTTGCAAAATTCAATACTGAATGAGTGGTCTTTAGATGAACTGGATGAAGATGAGGTTGTAAGTGTGCTGGTAGCGGATGGATTCCCTTGCAACATTGCCCGTCATTGTTTGCATGTGTATGGCAGTAAGGTGGTGGATGGCACTGTGGGGAGGAATGCCTGGAGGCTGGATGCCAGGCGAGTAGGGGTGCATTTTGCAAGGGCGATCCTGAGATCCGGGAAGATGAAAATGGATAACTTTATGGAGGAATGGTTGCGGAAGATACCTGAGGGGATGAATGTGAGTTTCAGTATGTTGGAAGGTGAAGTTTTGACAGACAAGTTTGGTGTTGAGACATGGGTTTACGCTTTCCGGGTTTCATCGTTGCCGTCGACACCCGCGGAGCGTTTTGCGATGCTCTTTAGGGAGCGTTCAAGGTGGGAATGGAAGGATTTAGAGCCCTACATCAGGTTTAGTTATCTTTCTACTCTACTCCAACTTGTTTCTCTTACAATTAATTTTCAAGTTTAGGTTTGCTGATGGGATTTGGTTTTGCATTGTCCTTGTCATCATCATCATCAGGGATCTAAAAGTACCTGGTCTCTCTTCAGAAGGTTTGCTGCTGAAATACACTCGACGTACGCAACCAACTGCAGATGCAGAACCTGTTTTTAGTGCTCGCTAGCGGCTAGGCACAACAGGCTTATCATCCCCCCTATCGGCAATTGTTGAAAGAGGATCATCCTTGTGATCTCCAAGTAATTGTTTTATTTAACAACGTGTAAATTACTGTTTCTTACAGAGTTGTCCGGTCGTCAATCATCATCAAAGATTTTAAAAATATGTAGCTCGCAGGCAAGATAGATTTATCCAACAACAGAGTAGTGTCTTTTATATTTATGGGACAATGTAATTGTTATGGTTATGGCAGGATTTGATGGATCCGGTGCCTGGAGGGTTTGGAGTAAGGAAAGTATTTTAATACGGGATGATTGAATTTTGAAGGTAGCGGGAGGGAAGTTTGATATTCAAGCTCTTATTATTTCTTCTTCCAACACTGTAGCGGACTCGCTAGAGAATGCTCTCTGATCTCTAAGTTTGGTTGCTGCAATGCAAGCAAAACTTGCAAAAGCAGCAAAGGTCACTCAAAAAAAAAAAAAAACTACTCACTCAACAACAACAACAACAACAACAACAAGAAGAAGACGAAGAGTCAAGAAGAAACAATGCAATATATCATTGGCTTTGGCTTTGGGTTTGGGAGAAGAAAAGAGTATGAATCGGCAACGCGTGGAACTGATGTGCATGCAAACTGTATCAGAATGAAGAGCACTAACCAAAATATTCCCACATTATGTGAGGACGAACAAGAATGATAGAAGTAGTGGCTGTTTTTTTTTTTTTTTCTTTCCCAAAAGAAAAAAAGTTTTTTTCAAGGATGTGACAGAACACACACTCCCCCCCATCTCAAACGTCAATATCTTCTTTATTTTTTGTTTTTTGCCTTTTTGTGGAATTCAATCATACAATTTTTTTTTTTTTTATATGCACCGCACGCAGCTCACAGTTCTATAGTAAGTATTACCAACAACAACACAGAAATATAAGATTTGATTGTTAATAACATATGGGTGTATATGTTTTTTGTCGTTTTTTTTCGGGGGGAATTTAAATCCATCCTAATTGAAGAAGTAGTGGGAGAGTCAGAGTAGTGAGGTGGCACTGACACTGGCAGAGCCCAAAAGGGACAATATGCGATCGTGGATGGGTGGGTTGGGGGGTTTGTGTTGTGTTGTTAGTGGGAGACTCACTAAAAAAAAGACTTTGTTAGACTACTAGTACTACTACTGGACGAAATCGCACACACCTTAGTAAGTGGATGTCTCTGGAGGATATCATATCAGTTGTTTTGCTACTAAAAAGTTTGAAAGAAAAGAAAGAAAGAAAGAAAGAAAGAAAGAAATCACGTTGATAGATGGATTGATTCTCTCCTTTTTACAGTGTTATCTCCATCGTCCCTGTTTTCTTTTCTTCTTTCTTTTTTAAAAAATGTTGAATAAAGCAGAAAAAGAAAGCATATTCTGGGGCAGGGGCAGGGGATTGGATACCTTTTTTTTTTTTTCTCCTACCCTTGTCAGTCTTGTTTCTTAAAATACTACTAGTATTTTATTTATCAATTTAAGTTCCTGGGAATGCGATTGATGATGAGTTTGTATGTGTATAATATAATATATGCCATACATTACCAACCTGAAAAAGGTATAGAACTAGGAAACAAAAACAAAGGAACAGCCAAATTCGACCGCCCTCTCCTCTACTCTACTCTCGTCTCGTCCGTCATCTTTGAAACCATCATCACGTGACGTGACCATCCATTATATTTATAATTAAACCATACTATTACTATTAGCCAGCGAGCATATACCATACCACCAACATTAACATTCCTAGGTACTAGTAGCAGTAAGTAAGGGGAGTAAATTAATTTAGTATGGACGGACTATGGAGGTCGAGGAGAGACGTATGCATATCGAAATCCTCTTCTTCTTTCTTTTGATGTATATATTCCGGTGTGCGCCACACTTGCATCCAAATTAGTACAGGGTGGCATATATATATATATATATTGGTGCGATCGATCCGATCCATCCTTTTGTGTGTGTGTGTGTATGTAGTCAGTCAGTCAGTCTCCCTCTCTCAACTCAACTCAACCGTTGGTGTTTTTTTGAGGTGTGCTTGTTCGTCTGCCACTCAGTAGTATCAATTAAATTAATAGTGATTATCTTTGATGATGAGGGAGGGAGGGAAGGAAGGCATATTCAGGGCAAGATTTAAAACACTATAATACTAGTCTATATATATATAGAAGCAAAATGGTGGAGTGTACTCTGGAGAGGAGTGATCGTATATATATATACATATAAATATTAAACGGCAACGACACACGCCACCAATCCGCAGCAAAAAAAAAGCAAATAATAGCATTCAGATACATAACGCAAATTAAAAAGGTTAGTCGTCCCTCCTCCTCTTCCCTCCCTCCCTCACTCCTTCCTTACTCCTCCTCTCTCACACATACACACACACAGTTTTCTCTTTTTGTATCTTTTTCTCCTCCTCCTCTTCTTCACATTCATTATTCATAATTCATATTATATGTATGTATGTACGGAGGCGCCTTCTTTTTGGAATGAATGATCTTAATTTCCACCTCCGCTCACCGCAGAATAACCGCCGCCAACTCTGATTCAATTCCCGTCACTATACTTAGTTTCACCCACCTACGTACGTTTTTTATCATCAATGACATGCAATACACTATACTACACTACCATTTCTCTATTCTCTATTCTCTATCTATATATATATATATGTGTGTGTGTCTGTACAAATACAATTGATTTCTGTCTTTCCTTTTCCTCATCCTCCTCCTCGGATGTATACTTCATATGTATCTATATATATATATATATATATATATATGTTGGTTTAACCACAAATTACAAAGCCCTTGCTGCTGTTACTGCTCACCATTTGGATTCACTGCTTTCTGTAATTCTGCTCCCCGGGCAGGGCAGGGCAGGGCATCATCATCACATCTTGATGATGTATTTATATATTACATTTATATTATACAAAAACTACTGCTTCATTTCTTCCTTCCCCGCCGGAAGATGTTGAGCAGCCATCATTTATTTATTTATTTGCTGATATATAATATTAATGTACAATTGAAGATTGAGAAGATTTTATGCGTCCAATACATACATACATACATACATACATCAGTTATCATCAGTGTGTGAGAGAGTACTTATTGCCAATCATAATAATTAAAACAATGCCTGCCTGCCTCCCTCCTTCCTTATAATTAACCTCTGCCACCTAATCTGCTACTTAATTCTATTCTATAATTCTGCAGCATCCAATACTCAGATGGCATGGACGACGCAGCTAAAGTCCTTCTGCTTCTGGAACCACGCAAGCGCTGCCCTACAACTCTTGTTCCTCCTAATCTTACTTCTCCAATTTCTACGAAGATGTGTGGATGCAGCCTGCAGCGAGAAGAAATCATCAAAGATCACAGAACCAGGCCCCCCAGACCACAAACCTGCCCTTGCTGCTGGCGTAACCGTCGGCCTCTCTTTCAAAGCCACTCTTCTTTGCTCGACTCTACAGTTTGGAGTCCATTTCTGCATGCTGTTGATGCTGCTAAACGGTCACCTATTACCACAGTGCAACTCTGGAGTTGGATCCTTTTCTTCTGAAATGTTGCATCTCCTGTCCTGGTCAGTTGTGTTGATTGCATTGTACAGGATTCTGGATAACAGGGACCCCAAATTCCCTTGGATTCTGAGAGCCTGGTGGAGTTGCAGCTTCTTTCTATCCATTATCTGCACTTGTCTTGACATCTTCTACGGGATTAGGAAGCATGGCCGGCTTGGAGTACCGGAGTATGCAGACGTCGTTGCCCTCCTCTCCTCCAGCTTTCTGTTGGGTGTTTCCATCCGCGGGACGACTGGGATAGTACTGTTGGACTTGCCTCCTGATGATGACGATGGTATCACGGACCCACTTCTCCGCAAAAAGGATGATGATAAGCAGCTCCCGGATGGAAATAAGACCTCTCCATACGGAAGAGCAACTCTGCTCCAGCTCATTACCTTCTCTTGGCTCAACCCCTTGTTTGCTGTTGGCATCACGAAGCCCCTTGAACAGGATGAAATTCCTGATGTTGACATCAAGGACTCTGCTGGATTCCTCTCTTGCTCCTTTGAGGACTGCTTAAATCAAGTGAAGGAAAACGACCGAACCACAAACCCCTCCATCTACAAGGCCATCATACTGTTGGCCAGAAAGAAAGCACTAATCAATGCTGCATTTGCTGTGATAAGCGCTGGAGCATCATATGTTGGCCCATACCTCATTGACGACTTTGTAAATTTTCTGGTGGAGAAGAAAACTCGGAGCTTGGAGAGTGGCTACTTGCTTGCAGTCGCCTTTCTGGGTGCCAAGATGATAGAGACAATAGCACAGAGGCAATGGATATTTGGGGCCCGCCAGCTAGGCCTTCGCCTTAGATCTGCTTTGATCTCCCATATCTACAAAAAAGGCCTCCTCTTGTCAAGCCGGTCCCGGCAGAGCCACACAACCGGAGAAATCATCAACTACATGAGTGTTGACATCCAACGAATCACAGATTTCATTTGGTTCTTGAACATCATTTGGATGTTGCCTATACAAATTTCTTTAGCAATCTACATTCTCAAGACAAGTCTAGGCCTTGGATGCCTGGCAGCATTAGCTGCTACACTGACTGTGATGGCCTGCAATATTCCCATAACAAGAATTCAGAAAAGGTACCAATCTAAGATTATGGAAGCCAAGGATAACAGAATGAAAGCCACTTCAGAGGTTCTCCGAAACATGAAGACCATAAAACTTCAAGCATGGGACGGACAGTTCCTCCACAAGCTTGAAAGCTTGAGGAAAATAGAATATGATTGGCTGTGGAAGTCCCTCAGGCTTTCAGCAATTTCAGCCTTTATTTTCTGGGGATCACCCACCTTTATCTCTGTGGTGACGTTTGTTACGTGCATGCTCATGGGAATCCAGCTCACAGCTGGTAGAGTCCTCTCTGCACTGGCCACCTTCCGGATGCTGCAGGACCCCATTTTCAATTTGCCTGATCTGCTCTCTGTAATTGCACAGGCCAAAGTTTCAGCTGATAGAGTGGCTTCCTACCTTCAAGAAGGTGAAATCCAGCAGGATGCTATCGAGTATCTTCCAATCGGCCAAACAGAGTTTATGGTAGACATTGTTGATGGCAAGTTCAGCTGGGACCCTGAGTCAGCCAGCCCAACACTTGATAGAATACAGTTAAAAGTGAAGAAGGGAATGAAGGTGGCAATTTGTGGGACTGTAGGATCAGGCAAGTCTAGCTTGCTCTCTTGTGTTCTTGGAGAAATAGAGAAACTTTCTGGGACTGTAAAAGTCAGTGGCAAAAAAGCCTACGTTCCCCAGTCTCCCTGGATACTGACGGGAAACATCAGGGAAAATATTCTATTCGGAAATCCACATGACAGTGCCAAGTATTACCAAACCGTTAAAGCATGCGCCTTGCTAAAGGATTTTGAGCTGTTCTCCAGTGGCGACTTAACAGAGATTGGGGAAAGGGGAATAAATATGAGTGGGGGACAGAAGCAAAGAATACAAATAGCACGAGCAGTTTACCAGGATGCAGATATATATCTACTGGACGACCCCTTCAGTGCCGTGGATGCTCATACAGGCACCCAACTCTTTCAGGTTTCTTCTTCTATACAGTATACTTCCAACTCCAAGCAAAAATTTCAACAATTTTATCACTCTGTTGACAGTTCAATTTCTCTTTTTCCCGCAGGAGTGCCTCATGGGAATTCTGAAAGAGAAGACCATTCTTTATGTCACTCACCAAGTTGAGTTTCTACCTGCGGCAGACCTCATCCTGGTAAGAATCCTGTTGGAACTTCCACAATCTATAATAGTGAGTAATGGAGTTCAGGGCATCAAAAGATGAAGATGCATGTGCCAGTTCCAAGAAATACTAAATATCTGTACCCCGACCAATTGCTTAGCTCTTGTACGCCATAACTCAATGCTATGATAATAGGCAGCAATAGGATGAGTTGGGATTTCAAGTTGCTGCCTATTGGCGTCTGCAAATTTTGTGAATTACATGCATGAGATTATAACTCGATGAGATGTGAAACAGGTGATGGAGAATGGAAGAATATCACAAGCTGGAACATTTGCCGAACTTCTGAAACAAAATATAGGATTTGAAGTACTAGTCGGTGCACATAACCAAGCCCTAGACTCCGTCCTTAATGTCGAAAATTCAAGACCAGCTCAGGATGTAGCAGGGGACAGCGAAAACAATACAAGTTCATCTGAAAATGCAGGCTCCTCATTCATACGGCACGAGTCAGACCATGATCTAACAGTAGAGATGACAGACAGGGGAGGAAAATTAGTACAGGATGAAGAGAGAGAAAAAGGAAGCATTGGAAAAGAAGTTTACTGGTCATATTTGACCATTGTGAAAAGAGGTGCCCTTGTTCCGGTCATAATTTTGGCACAATCATCCTTCCAAGTGTTACAGATAGCTAGCAACTATTGGATGGCATGGGCTTCTCCTCCAACAAGTGAGAGCGTGCCGGTAGTTGGGATGGAGACCCTACTACTTGTTTATGCTTTACTCGCTGTCGCCAGTTCACTGTGCGTACTGCTGCGAGCCACATCTGTGGCAATAGCAGGACTTTCAACGGCACAGAAGCTTTTCACAAACATGCTGCATAGTCTACTTCGTTCTCCCATGTCATTCTTTGACTCAACCCCTGCAGGAAGAATCTTGAACCGGGTGAGTATTTTATGCATACAAGAAATAAAACACAAGAGTTTCATATCTTACTTTGATTGGGCAAACCTATCAGGTTTAGCCACATATATTTGCCAGCCAAGGGATGCTTAACACTAACTGCAGATTAGTATCAACTTAACTCACAAGACAGGTATGTCACACAAGGTCTAGTTAGCAATTGAAACCTGGAATTGGAAGTTCAAATGAAATAAGAATATTTCAGTATCTTGAGACAAAGAAAAAGAGCCAGTACTTTCTCCATTCAAGCTAGTAAGACCAAGACCTTCTAAAGAACTCACAGGAGGGCAACCAACACTTGGCGAAAATCTAAACATAGAAAAGGAAAAATGCTTCACAAACAGAGTTCGTTCATCCCTATGCAAATTAAGTGTCAAGTAAGAATAGACAAAGGTATCAATAATCGCCTTGCTTGGTCAGTGTCTTGCCATTCTATAATAATTCCTTTTCGTAAGTTCTCTCTAAATGTAGCATATATTATAGGAAACAACGAGTGAGTGCTTATCATTTCGATACTCGTTATGGAGTTTGAACATAAGCTTCTTTGATGGTATTGCACTTAAGTTTTATTGAGCCATATGAAATCACGAGTTGTTCACCTTTGCAGGCATCTACAGATCAAAGTGTACTAGACTTGGAAATGGCGCATAGACTAGGTTGGTGTGCTTTTTCTATAATACAGATTTTAGGGACCATTGGAGTGATGTCCCAGGTGGCATGGGAAGTATTTATAATCTTCATTCCAGTCACTGCTGTCTGCATATGGTACCAGGTAAGTGATTTCTTTCAACTTCTAGACATAGCAAGTTAAAATATGCTTTAGCCATCTAGGGGGTGACAAGCTGGGCTACGCCAATTTGTAGTAGGAGCTCGTGAGGGGAAAAATTTAAAGAAGAAATGATGAAGAATATATATAGCAAAGATGAAGAACGTCAAATCCAATGATTATATATATTTGTTACAACAATCCATATATATGATATTCATGTTTATTTTCCTAATTCAGCAATATTACATACCGACTGCGAGAGAATTAGCCCGCCTAGCTGGGATACAAAGAGCTCCAATACTCCATCACTTTTCAGAATCACTGGCAGGAGCGGCAACAATTCGTGCTTTTGGCCAAGAAGCACGCTTCATTGATGCAAACCTGGATCTGACTGATAATCATTCCAGGCCCTGGTTTCATAATGTGTCAGCGATGGAGTGGCTTTCTTTCAGGCTGAATTTACTATCCAATTTTGTATTTGCCTTCTCGTTGGTTTTACTCGTCACCCTCCCTGAAGGAATTATCAATCCAAGTGAGTAAACTAAAGCTCTTTAGCTGCTTAAGAATTTGTAATAAATAAATTTCTTTACCTGCATTGGGCTCGTATCGTAGTAAATGAAATCGTATGAGAATGATATTGAAGCTATATACATCGGCTGTATCAAAATACAATATAATCCAGCCAGAGTTGGGATATTTTCCGTTGATGCAGGCATTGCAGGATTGGCAGTAACCTACGGGATAAACTTGAATGTTTTGCAAGCAGGAGTAATATGGAACATATGTAACGCAGAGAATCAGATGATTTCAGTAGAGAGGATACTGCAGTACTCAAACCTAAAGAGCGAAGCACCCCTTGTTATTGAAGACTGCAGACCTCCAAGCAAGTGGCCAGGAGTTGGAACAATTTGCTTCCAAGGTTTGCAAGTAAGATCCTCGGTCGGAAAACTAGATTTTTCCTTAATTATTATAGATATTTGCATTTCTTTTCTTCTTGTTAGACTTACTGATGTGACTATTTTTTTTTTTTAAATCTTTTTGTGGGTGGGGTTTTCAGATTCGGTATGCAGAGCATCTACCTTCTGTCCTGAAAGGGATTAACTGCACATTTCCTGGAAGGAAGAAGGTGGGGGTTGTGGGGAGGACGGGGAGCGGGAAATCAACACTTATACAGGCCATTTTCAGGATAGTTGAACCAACACAAGGAAGGATTATGATCGACGAGCTGGACATCTCAAAGATAGGGCTCCATGACCTACGATCCAGGCTTAGCATCATCCCCCAGGATCCCACAATGTTCGAGGGAACTGTCAGAGGAAACCTGGACCCTTTGCAGCAATACTCTGACCCCCAAATATGGGAGGTGATTCTCTGCCTATACCTTAATTAATATGCCCTACCTATCATAATAATTCACACCCACCTTCACTTCTTATCATAACTCTCTTTGCAAATTCACATTTCAGGCTCTTGACAAATGTCAACTAGGAGATTTGGTTCGTGCAAAGGAAGAAAAGTTGGATGCCACAGGTAATTCCAAAAGAAAAAGAAAACCAATTAATCAACCATACATACTATATTTATGTAGCTTGGAAAAGGAAACCAATATCATGAGTGAGAATACCTGAATAATTTTTTCCTTTTTTTTTTTTTAAAAAAACTGGCAGTGGTGGAGAACGGAGAGAATTGGAGCGTAGGTCAGAGGCAGCTATTCTGTCTGGGAAGAGCCCTGCTAAAGAAGAGCATTATTCTTGTGCTGGATGAAGCCACAGCCTCCATTGATTCCGCCACGGATGGGGTGATACAGAGAGTCATCACTCAAGAGTTCAAAGACCGGACGGTGGTCACAATTGCTCACCGGATTCACACCGTTATAGACAGCGATTATGTGTTGGTCCTCAGTGATGGTAATTAAACATCCCCTTATATATATATATATATCTTAATTTCATTAGTAAGTGTTAATATAAAAGATTAAATACATGGGAGTGGAGTGCTGAATGTTCATGCGGGAACAAATGCAGGAAGGGTTGCAGAGTATGACACTCCAACGAAGTTACTAGAGAGCGAGGATTCTTTCTTCTCCAAACTCATTAAAGAGTACTCCGTTAGATCGCAGAGCTTCAACAGCTCCTCTAAACCATGAGGTCCTTGATGAATTTGATAACGACCATTGTAATTCATGATGTCAAAGCAAAAATGGAGGAATTGTTGGTAGATGACGCATTCCTATTCTATATAATAGTTATTATTACGTTAAAAAAGAAAGAAAAAGAAAAACAGGGGCCAAAATATATTAGTGAGCAATGAAGGGGAACTCGGATCCTACTTCGGTACTTCCAGTTTCCTATATCATATCACACTATTTGGACCCGTCCAGTGTTTCCTTCACTCACTCACTCACTGTCTGTCGAGCATAGGGCCGCCAACTGCCAAGTGCGATACAGTGCTGAAACTCTGTCAATCATTTGCTTGGGAGAAAATCTACCTACCTAATGCGACTCCCCCCACCCTCCGCAATACATCCTCCCTCTGGTTGGTCCACTCAAATTCACCACTCCATTATTCTCACAATTAACAGCGCTACATATCAAATGACAAAAGCAGATCCCACATATCATAAAAAAACTGGATAACTGGAAACATGATCATCGAGCAGGAAGCCAGAAATTTCAAATTACTTGCCAAAATCAAAAACCGATCATACAACAATCCTTATATCAATTCAACAAGGAAACACTCCTTCATCCTCTCATGAACATAGAACCTGCCCAAAGTCTTCACGTAAAGGAACATTTGATAAAATCAGAAACAATGGAGCCCTAAATATCTCTAATAAAACAAAAAAAAAAAAAAGACAGATAAGCCCATGCCTTTCAACTCCTGCATATAAACAACTAAGGCGTACTTCTCAGAACACAAAATGCTGATTTTTTCTATAGTTTGATATCATATCCCCAGTGAGGTTGCTAAAAGTTGCAGTTGATGCTGGGAGACAGACAACACTCATGTAACCTGATCAGTCAATGCCCAAGCTGCAATAGGGTTCAATGCCTCCCTGACAACGAGGAAAAAGAAATCCAGAATGAATTGAATCTACTGCTACCATTTCCAAATGGAGTGGTAAAACTATCCATTATATCTCGTCTTCACTCCATTCAAGGATAGCTTAGATTGACATAACTCTAATGGAACCACAGAAGAAAGGAAGTGAAACAAAATGATAAAAAAGCTGACAAAAAGATTGTACTCTTCCTTTTCAAAACTCTTGAATAGAGAAAAAAACTTGGTCCGAGTTAAACATTTTTAAACCCTTGGGTATTTGACTCAATCCTTTTCAGTTAGAAGCCCAAACTACACTCAGACTGGACTACAGTAGCACGATCTCATTCTACCTGTGTTGAGAAGCAAATATGACCGAAAACTACACAAGCCATATCTCTGAAGAATAAATAAATTAATTTCAATATTGGAATATGCAT
Organism: Turnera subulata; assembly: GCA_028386065.3. Classification (NCBI taxonomy): domain Eukaryota; kingdom Viridiplantae; phylum Streptophyta; class Magnoliopsida; order Malpighiales; family Passifloraceae; genus Turnera; species Turnera subulata. The sequence goes on along the minus strand of JAKUCV010006794.1, from coordinate 86,241 downwards.
GAACGGATCAATCTCATCTGGGAATTATCCAATCTTACTGAAAGATGCTACTCACAGAGCAGTCATCATGAACACGCCATATTGTCTCGCCCAGGAGGTTTGCGACTGACAAGACAGTGAGTTGCGGAAAATAATTCTTCTCTGACACCGGGATTGTGTTTGTTATAATCACCTCTTGAAAAAGACCACTCGATAACCTCTCTATTGCAGGAGGACTGCAAACAGAAGAAAAATAAACTAGCAATGAAATCTGTCTAAACAATAGTAAGATGGACAAATGTTTAACATGTTTTCATCAAAAGAAAACACATATTCAAGCACAAAGGAGAAAAGGAAGAGAAGATGACTCGCCATGCTAACATCCTCCAATTCTGTTTTCTGATGTTTACAAGTTGTACAGAAGACATTAGATCGGATACCTGAAAACAGCATGCGTACTGCATGCATAGACCTCCCTAGCTCCCTCTTGATGCAATAAAGCAGCACCTTTGGCAATCGTCCCTGGAGCAAACAAAGCCAATAAGTGACACATAACGTAAAAGTCTCGGACAAACAGTTTTGTAGAAGAATGTTTCGTTAATTGCTGACATATATGGCTAACAATGTGCAAATAGTCCCTCTCAAAAGGGAGTTAAGCCATAGTTGTTTAAAACGGTTTGCTGACACAATGAAGAGATACCAAAAGCAGTCACCTGCTGTATCAATCATGTCATCCACCATGACGGCAACTTTTCCTTTGACATCACCTATCAGATTCATGACCTGAGCAATGGTAAAGCAGGGTATAAAGCAGCAGACAATAAAGAGAAAAGGCGAAAGTCAAGAGCAGAATCTTCAGCTCTTGAAAGTGGGGATCACATATAAGCCACCAAATAAAAGCAGAGTGATTAGATTAGATAAGAATACCTCTGCGACATTGTGTCCGTGACGTCGTTTATCCACAATGGCTAGAGGAGCATCTGAAAGTTTCTTGGCAAAAGCACGTGCCCTAGCAACTCCACCAACATCAGGGGAGACGACAACCAGGTCATCAGAACATATTGTCTTGCTAGCAAGGTAATCAAGTATGACGGGCTGGTAGTGATGGAGAAAGGAACAAAAGATCAATACAAAAGGGAGTTGTTTAATGTCGCAGAGCGAGAGAGAAGGAAGTGAGAGAGGGAATTATAGTGTTGGGTGGGGGTGTGAATGTGAGATGATACAAAACCTGACCATAGACATGATCGACGGGGATGTCAAAATAACCCATGGACTGGCCGGAATGAAGATCGCAGGCAAGAACACGGTTGGCACCAGCTTCAGTGATGAGATTAGCGACAAGTTTGGCAGCGATGGATTCACGGCCTTGAGTCTTGCGATCGGCCCTGGCATAGCCGAAATAAGGGATGACAGCAGTAATATTCTTGGCAGAAGCACGGCGACAGGCATCGATCATGATGAGGAGCTCCATGAGGTTCTCATTGGCAGGTGGGCAGGTGGGCTGCACCAGGAATACGTCGCACCCTCTCACACTCTCTTGCAATTGCACATATATCTCCCCATCCGCAAACCTTTTGATTTTAATCTTCCCAAGCTCCAGACCCATGTAGCAAGCAATTTCCTTTTTTTTTTTTTTTGCATTGAAACCACACCAAAACACAAACATACATATGATATGATGATGTATGTGACAAAGAAAAACATACATTTTAAAAAGCAACATTCATTTTGCAAAAGTAAGTTTATAGAAAGGAGAAGAGAAGTGGGTGTAAAAGCTTTTTTTTTACCTGGGAGAGAGCAGGATTGGCAGTCCCGGAGAAAATGCGGAGCCTGGTATCGTGGTGTTTGCGAGGAGGGATGGTGTTTTGGAGTGACAAAAAGGTGGGGAAGGATGAAGGGTCCTCCTGCTCCCCTACCCCGCCGCTCCTCCTTGTGACCACCACCGGGATGCTGCTGCTGCTTGGCTTCCCGTTGTCAAATCTTAGGGGCTCCGCCAGATTACATCTCTGCCACAGGCGGCCACCCACACAGCGTAACATTATTGGTCTTTTAATTTCCGTATTTTCAACAACTTTACTTTACTTTACTTTACTTACTTACTACTGATTTTATCAGTTGCTGTTACTGGGTGAATAAGTTAATTAGTAGACAGAGAGACTGACATATAGAGAGCGGGAGGGAATAATTTAAAAACAACAAAAATGGAAAGCATCATCATATCATGGGCCAACAACAACAAGTAACAAATAGAGGCGAGGAGGGAGGCTTTACTTACCACTGCAAGAAGTGGAAGTGGAGGAGGGAGGGGATTGAGGTTGGATTGGAAAGTTGAAGAAGAGCGAGGGCGGTGTGGGATTGGATAAGCCATAGACGAAGCCGATGATGTTGCTGCCGATAAATGCAGCAGAGAAGGGGCCATGCTTTCCTACCTGTAATTCCCCTCTTTTTGGCTTTGCTTAGCTTACCTACCTGAAGCTAGAAGTAAAGAGAAACACTAAGAATTTAGAAAAAGAAAAAGAACAGAGAATTGAATTTAGGGTTGTGAATTTCAAAGGTTAGATTAGATGAGGAAGGAGGAGGAGAGAGATGGGAGGGAGCAGTGGCCAAGCCCCAAGTAGTAGTAGTAGTAGTAGTAGTAGTAGTACTACTGCTAGGAGTCAGTAGTAATACTATTATATATCTTCTGAAGACGCTGCGTGTGCCTAAAATAGTCATGGGTTACAAACATTTACTTGTATTTGTATTTGTATCAGCAGTATAACAAAAAGGTTAAAATAAAAAAAGGAAAGTAAAAACTAAAAAGGTTGGGGATACAAAACAAAAGCACACACACTCTCTCTTTTTATTAGTTGCAGAGGAAGAAAGGAAGGAAGAGGAGGAGGAGAAATGAGGGGAATAGGAGGAGGAGGACAGAGAGCGATAACAAGCACACTCCCAAAACTGATACAAAGCCTTAGGAGAGAGTGCCCAAAGCCAACCCTAACCCCAACCGCAAAGGCCGCAACTCCCCATCTCCAACCCCAAGGCTCGTTCTTGCTGCCATCCCTCACCCGCGCCTTCTCCCTCTACGATCAAATCAATCTCATCGACAACCTCCCCGATGATCAACTCCGCTTCCAAGGGTGATTCCTTCCTTCCTTCCTTCCTTTCAATTAAACTAATTCAATCTTTAATTAAATGCTTCATTTATTAAAATGTTTTTCTTGTATTTAGGTATACTGACACCGGCTTCACGGTGAATGGGGTTCAATATGAAGGTAGCTTGCTGTGCGTCGGCAGCTTCCTCATGTCTTGGGCTCCAGCTTCCATCTCCCAAATCACTCCTGATAGGTACCATTCCCCTCTTAACAGCAACTAATCTCAACCCCCATTCATTTATTTATTTATTTATTTATTTATTTGTATGCTCATCTTTGTGGTGTGTGTGGGGTGCCTTTGTTGTTGCATGCAGCTTATCCATCTTCCAAGTTGTGCGGCCTGTACCAGGTGACGCTCCTCTCCTCGTATACCATCCATCTATATCCTAAATTCATATAATAAATATACTCTACCTTGGAAATACACTGAATTCCATCCCTCTGTTACACTGCATCATAATAATATTTAGCCCTTTTAGTTTAGTGTTGTTGACTTGAGTCGATTTGCTCCTTACTATATGGCTTGTTTCATTTTGGTTGAACCTATATATTCATTCTCCTTCCTTACCTTCTATTTCCCCATTGATTCGTGCGGTGGTTATATATAATATATGGTAACACAATTTAAATAAACAAGCAATCTACCCTCTCAAAGCCTAGTGACTCCCACACATTTTCAGTTGGTGAACTGTGGATATTAAGCTACTGGTGGTGACCGATATTTTCTTGCTTTTTGAGGGAATTGATGCACTCCGCCCATGCATCTGCCCTCTATCACTCTCCTATCTTTTATTGTAATCTAATCTTTCCTGGTTGCTTTGATAAGCTTCTAATGTTTTCCTTGCCTTAATTTTTGCCCACCCCACCTCCCTTTTGGGCTACGTAGCAGTCTTTTAACTTTGTGATTATTGGTTTCAGAAATTTTGATTGTTGGCTGTGGAAGGAATGTACAACATATCGACCCTGAACTCCGATGCTTCATTCGTTCTACTGGCATGAAGTTAGAAGCCATTGATTCGGTACTGGGTTCTTAATACTTGTAGGTTTACAGAAGTGGATACGATTATCCAGAGGCCTTTTTACAACAAATCAACAAACAAATGTACTAAAAGTAACCACCAACTCTGAAAGACGATTATTTAAGCCAAACAATGTCAAACTGCTGTATCTAAGTTCTTGTGTTATCTGATATTGGTATTGTTCGTTCACATTACCCCTCCTCAAACTGTTTTTTTTTTTTTTTCTTCTGATGGCTAAAGAATTACACGCAGATTTCAAATTGCCTCATTTAGCATGTTCAAACTGATAGCCTTATGATGTCTTCTTATCCTTTCAACCGCAGAGGAATGCTGCCTCAACTTACAACATTCTCAATGAGGAAGGAAGAATCGTGGCTGCAGCACTTCTCCCATATGGAGTTTTATCATGAGAGCTGATGTTCTCCAATGATTGTTTGCAACAAGCTTCCCATAATAGTTTAGTTCAAGATAATCTACTGCATTTGGCAGTACCAATGAGTGAGTAGTAGTGGCGAGTGGATGTGTGCATATCTTGCTTTATGTTAGATTTTTGTCCAAGGGGACATCCTAAATGAATGACAGCGGTGACCTATTCTTTTCTTTGAAGTCGTTATCTATGAACTGTCAGATTGAATGTGGACTGGCTGCTGTGTTATAACTATCTATCTGTTATAAATAAATTATGGTGAATGTCATTGTTACCATCCAGTAAAACTCATTTTTACCATATTCGAATTTATCCCTAGTAAATACTTTATTCATACACCAAATTTTTATTTGGAATTATCTTTTTGGCTAATTACCCTCCATAATTTCATTTGTCCTAATCCTAATATCTTCTTCCTTTACCTAACATCCCTTTGTTTTTATCTTCCCATTTCTAACTATAAATACTCCTTCATTCTTTTACTTTCATACACTTACAACCCACCATAAACTTCACTCTCTTCTCATCCCATACACTTCTCTTTTAATCTCTCTCCATCTAAATTTATTATTCTCTTCTACATATTATTATCAAAAGTGTATTATTATTACCAAAGTTGTATTATTACCTTGATCAAGTTTGATCAAGTTTGTATTATTCCATCAAATAGTGAAAATCTTCCCCAATTTTATAACACGTTATCAGCACGAGTCTCTACTCTATTAAGGTATTTATTTTTAAAACTTTTCTTATTACTACTTTCATCCTTTCTATATATGTTATATATTCTTTATTATTATGCTATTATTATTGCTGAAAGATTTATCGAGTAAGCATATATATATTATATATTCTTTATTATTATGCCATTATTATTGCCGAAAGATTTATCGAGTAGGTGTGTATTATATCTATTATTATGCTTGTATTTAATTTATGTTTATGTTTTTATTTAAATTACAAATGGGCTCATAAAAGGCGTCATTGCCTTTAATTTTTGGTTATTTATTGGGCTACAAAAATGCCCATTATATTAATTTCTCGTTTTTATTTACGTTTTGATTGGGCTCGTACAAGGCCCATTGCATTTAATTCTCGCTTTAATTTCATTTACGTTATTCTTGGGCTCATATAAGGCTCATCATATTTAATTTTCGGTTATTTATTTTTGATTGGGCTAATTTATAAAAGGCTCATGTTTATTTATTTTTTTAATTAAGTCTTTTATTTATTTAAATTTTAGAATTATGTTAATTGAAGGCCCTTAAAATTTTCGGAAGAAATTTGTTGTGGGCATTGAATGCATTTTAAATGCAAATTGTCTGGCAGACGCAATAAAAAGTGAATATACAACAAAGACTGGATGTCTTATTGCCAAAAGATCCCGCAGATCTTTGAGGAAAATTGAAGAAAGATGTTGTATGACCTCCAGAAGGTGGATATTGTATGACCATCCGATGATGGATACTGTTATTATCTTGCTTACCCTGAAGGTGCAAGCCAGTATATATTGAATAATTTTAATTTATGTTTCAGTTTTATTATTATGTGCTATTTTATTTTATTTTATTTACTTTACAACATTGTATCATCGTTTCTAGAATAATGGCTCAGGCATTTGTCCTGAAGACAATGCAAGTTGACATCTAAAGGGGAGAATTATATGTGCGGATGTCAAGTATTTCACATAACATGTGATAGTACAATCTCGAAATAAAAAAATTTAATGCGCTCCAGAAGAGCAAAAGTTTGAATATGTTCCTGAAGAACGCATGCTTTACTATGATCTAGAAGATCATATATTTACGCTCTGGAAGAGCTAATACTCTTGAAGAGTACAGAAACCCCCATTTACAATAATAAAAGAGGTTATTATGGATCCCGTTGAATTGACTCTACTCTATTCCCTGAAGTGAATAAGACAGTATAATTAATTGTGCTTATAGCCCTAGATGAGGTTTTAATGGCAAAGGGAAAATATGCATATTATTATTGCATAATGGATCTATAACTGGAGAACATTCAAAGAGGAATTGTCCTCATACATAAGTTTATACAGATATTTATCTATTGGGTACAACATTGACTCTAAAACTCTGAGCCTCGTTGTTGATGTTGACCCTAACACTGTCGTTCCAAGAGAACCACATACCACCCATGTTGTTTTCTCCAGGTATCTCAAACCGATTCGTTGCAGGAAAACGGAGTGGGATTACACCATGATTTTCTCCTGCTTGCCACAAAGTCTCAGTAATCAGTATCATGTTGGGCTTGTACTGATTCTTTAGATCCCTTAAGGTACGCACAAAATCTTGGGACCTTCTTGCTACACCCCTGCAATTTCACAGTAGAAGTCGTACCTTAGGCCATGTAGGTGGTAACCTAGTCACCCTTGGGACGCTCCGAGCCGTCATGGAAACCTGATAATAACTGCTTTGATTTATAATTTGACATGAAGGCTCTAGCTGAAATTCCTGCAGTCTATTAGATATGAAAAACATAATAGAGTTAGCCGAGCCATAAAAGGAAGCCCTTAGATTGCTTTGGTCCTCTAGGAAGAATGTTTCTTCCATAGGAGTTACAAAGAACCTAGATGAATAAAGTTCATCAACAAACACTAAACGAGGAATTCTCGCCAGATCATTCAGTAATTCCTCTTGCTGCTCATTCACCATGCTATAAGCTAACCTATTCCTTCTTCTTAGAGAGGCACCCTCAACAAAGAAAACAGTAGCTGGGAAGGCATTTTTCTTGTCTTGTTGAGTTTTTTGAGTTTTCTGCATCTTTCTGTCTCAACCGCCTCCCCTTCTTATAGTCTGAGATTAGACAGCTAGGTGTCAGTTTTTCAAATGTGGACTCTTTTTCTGTCTCCGAAAAGATCCAGAAGATTTTTTTGTAATTAAAAACTTTGCATTATTTGTCAGTAAACTCCAAAGCTTTTCAATCTTCGAGGTTTTGTTTTTGAAAAAGTTTGCCACTACTTTAATTATTGCTCAATAATTCTGATCTTTTTTGACATGAGTGGCAGAAATAAGCCTAATATTGACACATGTATTGCAGCCTGAAGCTAGCAATTGAGTAATTAAAACTTACTATATCCAGCCAGAAGCTGGAATGCACTAGCCTGAAGCTAGCAATTTTAAGTATTTAAATACACAGTTTGCAAAGCCCGCAGCTGAGACCAACTAGAAGTTGACAGATATATATGTGATTTATAGCTTCTATGCACCAGCCAAAAGCTGGTAAACAATTTTCCTAAGTTATTATATCCAGGCTGAAGCTGGCACATAAATAGCAGCCTGAAGCTGGTACCAACTTGAAGTTGGTACATGGACTTATTGTTTGGCATGACCGGATGGGCCATCCCAGGTCAATAATGATGCACGAAATTTATTTGGTCATTTATTGAAAAACCAGAAGTTTTACAATCAATGAATTTCCACGTGTTTGTTTGCTGCGAAATTAATTATACGGACTTCCTAAGATGAGAATGGCCTAGATCACCAGCAAGTTTGGAAATAATTCAGGGACATGTACATGGACTAATAAATCCGCCGTGTTGACCATCTAGGTAATTTTTACAATGCATCGACTAGATGGTCTATAGTGTGACGCAAGTTGGCATTGTGCGCACTTATTTTGATGATTAAGCCACTTGCGGGTGCATATCCCTACTTATGTTATTAGACTATATGTCTAGATAATGTTGATATATTTCTTCAATGGATAATGTATATCATTGGAAATAAACCCAAATAGATCTGGGGGAATATTGATAATTGATTGCAGGACCATTGTTAATGAAATATTACTGTTTGAGAAAATGGTATTTTATATGCAGCAACACTTGTGTGCATCAAGCCAACAAGTTATCATAAGGTCTCCCCATTTAATTGGTTCATAGTCACGAACCTAGTAACTCCCATCTTCGGACCGTTGGTTATACAATATATAATGCTCCACCACAGTATAGTAATGATGGTCCTTAAAGAAGGTTGAGAATAGATGTTGGGTATAAAAATCTCCATCAATTACAAAGTAATTGAAACCATTGACTAACGATTGGAGATTTGTTAATTTGACGATAGAGTTTACCCAACATCAAGGGGAGAAAGTAAGCAGCTGGATCAAGATATTATTGAAATATATTATCAATATATAGTTGTTGATCCTCAAAAAAATTAGTGTGAACCTGAAGTCAAAAGATGATTCATTTGTAGGAAAATTGATATGCAAGTGCCAGACACATAAAGTGACCAAATCTTGTATACCAGCTGCAAATGCTCCTGTTCAAATTAATATTCCAGAAGAACAAGAATAGTATACAAATGAATCTAAAGTACGCAAGAAGCGTAGAATATACTCGGTTCCAAAAGAAAACAAAATTCACGATAGAGAGAAAGGAGCAAAAGAGATAAGATGGCCCCAGTTAGAAAAGATGGCCTCCAGTAGAGGTTCATATTAAATGTCCTCCAAAAGAGGTCTTCTGACACAATTGATAAAGATCCAAAAGTAACACAGGTATCTGAAATAAATGAAAATGATGAGATCTCAATTACAGTGTCAGGAATGTGATGGAACCGACGTGAAATAACCGTCGACGGAATATTTGTTTTATTTATAATATAGCGCTAAATAAAATGAGGATCATGAACCTACATCTAGTGGTCAATGTAGGCGTAGAATGATTGGTCAAATTGAGAAACATGATTAAGGCTGTGTTAGACTCGCAAGTGAAGCAAGATATTTTCCGGACCTGTAGTCCGTACACCAGATGGTGTAGAACCAGTCGATTGAAAAATGGGTATTTGTGCAAAAAGGAAATCATAATAGAGAAATTCAAAGCACGGCTTATCGCACAAGGTTTTACCCAAACGACTTGATATTAATTGTGAGGAGATATACTCCCTTGTGGTGGATGCAATTATTTTTGATAAGTCTGGCATAATATGAAAAATTAGAAACGCATCTAATAGATGCCCTTACAGCCTATATTTCTATGGATCCATATATCATGACGTATATAAAAGAATCCCTGAAGGATTCAAGTTGCTTGAAGCAACTAATTCCCGGAAATATACAAAATTAAGTTAAATTGATGGTTTAAACCAATTTGCGTGTGCATAGTATAAAGTATGTGCATGAATTTATTTTTGCTTATGTTGATAATTTATATGTGTTTTTGTAATTTAAATATTATTGGAACTCCTGGAGAAGCTTCCAAATGCCGTGCTATGATGAAAAATCTCATAAAGAATTAGATTGGTCCTGAAGTACCCTATCTAAGTGCAATTTATCTTGCTAGTAACATAAAGCCTGAAGCTTTTGCTATAAATTTATTTGCAAAATATAATTTTGCTCTAACGTATTTATATTGGAATATAATATATAAATACATATTCTATTATCTTGGTATATGGAATTATTTTAACCTTGTGAGGCCAAGGTGCATCTAGTTGGTTTTGCAGATGTAGGTCTTTTATTTGATCCACATAAAGCACAGGCAGATACATCAAGTATCATTGTGACCAGAAAACAAAGTATCGTTGTTGCCTCTTCAAACAATGGAGAAATTGTGTTCATACATGAAGTTAGCCGAGAATGTGCTTGGCTAAGATCGATGATGCAGCATAGTCAAGATTCATATGGATTAGTTAGCGAGGAAGATGTTCCAACGACAGCAGTACTTCCTAAGCGTATTCTATCTAAGGTGCAGTGACATTCAAAGGGGAGTGTTATAAATAAATTATGGTGAATGTCATTATTACCATCCAGTAAAACTCATTTTTACCATACCCGAATTTATCCCCAGTAAATACTTTACCCATACACCAAATTTCTACTTGGAATTATCTCTTTGGCTAATTACCCTCCATAATTCCATTTGTCCTAATCCTAATATCATCTTCCTTTACCTAATATTCCTTTGATTTTATCCTTTTAAATTGATCATACTTATTTGTTTTTGTCCTCCCATTTCCAACTATAAATACCCCTTCATTCCTTCATTTTCATACACTTACAACCCACCATAAACTTCACTCTCTTTTCATTCCATACACTTCTCTTCCAATCTCCCTCCATCTAAATTTATTATTCTCTTCTACATATTATTATCAAAAGTGTATTATTATTACCAAAGTTGTATTATTACCTTGATCAAGTTTGATCAAGTTTGTATTATTTCATCAAATAGTGAAAATCTTCTCCAATTTTATAACACTATCTATTTGTTAATTGATATTTTTTTTTTACTTTCAAATAATTGGTAACATCTATTTTCTTGTTCTCAGTCTTGGTATTTTAACACAATCTTTGTGTGGTTTTCTGTTCCGTTGTTATGTTTGTGGAAAAAAGAAACAACTTTTGAAAATTGTACCTGATTATATCCATGGTATATGTGTATATAAATTATCAGATGGTACATGAGAATGAGATACGTAATGCAATCGGAGCTCAACTTGGTGGTATGGATGCACCGGACGCACCTTTAGAAAATATAGGCTTAATTGAGCCGCAAGGTGTTCAATGAGACTTGCAATGTTGTGGGGGGACTATTCTATAAAAAATATATATTCGATATATGTGTAACGCCCCGAATTCTCAGTATTTAATTTCTACGGATTTTCAGAATTTTTGAAATTTTATTTCCAAATTTTTACCCTCGAGGAATTTCGGGATTTTTGATCAAGGAAATTTATATTCGCAACTTATTTTCCTTGGGAGTCTTAGTTTTAAATTGGAATTAATACTTCTATCGAGTTCTTGGGAATTTTATTGTGTTTCGGTGTGAAACACAAATCTTGATGTAGTTGGTCCGAAACTACGTAGTTTCAGGGAATGGTAAAGAATAAAAGAGTTGCGTTTGACCAAGGGGGAAGGGCGCGTTGACCTGCGGCTTGAGGAGGGCGAAACGACGCCGTTTTGATGACCAAAACGACGCCGTTTCGAGAGCCGGCTGGGCTTTAGGGTTAGCTTGGGTTTATAAACCATCTCTTTCTCTCTCTCTCTCTCCTCTCTTTGCTTTTCTTTTCTCTCTTCCCCGACGACTCACCCCGCTCCCCCCTCCTCCTCAACTTTTCTTCTCTTTTTCTTTACTTTTCCTTTCACAATCTTGCCCGATCCGGTTCTCTTCTCTTCTCCCCACCTCATATCGACACCATTTCTTTTTCCTCTTCCTTTACGCCGCCGCCGCCGCTCCTTGAATCGCCACTGCAACGACACACAGCCGTCCACCTATTGCTCGCCTCAAATCGTGGCATTAACGGCTGCCGCCGCCACTCGTGCTTCTTCTCCTCGAGTCATCATCGTTGCTGTTGCAGAGGAGATCGGGAGGGGCGAGGCTTTGCACGCGACGTGGAGCGCAGCGCATGGACAGGAGGCGCCGCCGGCTTCCTCGCGTTCTTGGTCCGGGTTTGGCCGCTGTGGACGCAACGGCGTGGGGTGGTTTGCGACGAGGTGGACCTGAGTTCGCCGCCGCCACCGAGTCCCCTGCAGTCGTGCTCACGCCGTCTTCGTCGCTTGTGGTCGTTGTCGGATTTCGGTGATGGTCGGGTCTGCTTCGGTCGAGTGTGGGGTGTGGGCTGGTTCGTGATGGGGTTGATGTCACTGCCGCCTTTGCTAGTTGCTGGTAAGCCACCTCTGCCTTTTCTCTGTACCTTCTCCTATGTTCTTCTCTTCTTCTTCCTTTCTCCCTTGTGCTGATGTCGGTGGTGGTTGGTTGGCCGATTCTGTTGGAGTTTGGTGGTTCATGGCGACGAGTGTGTGGGTTGCGTTGTTGAGGGCTGTCGGTTGCAGGGGATGCGTGGTTGTCGGGCAGAGGCGATTTGGTGGTTTAGGTTGTTGTTTTGTTGTTTCCGGCAGTGGGTTCGTGAGGCTCGTGTTTGTTGTTCAATAGATCCACTGGGCAGAATCAGTGTTGGGCAGTGAGGTTTCTTGATTTCCGGTAAGGATTCAAGTCCTTATTTCTTCTCTTAGAGCGGTCATGTATGATCTATGGTTTCGTTTTTGATGTTTGTGGTAGACGTGTTGTTGAATCAGATGTTGATTGAATGATGGCAGATTTGTTATGGTTAGTTTTTGGCTTTGTTGTGGAGTTCTCCGGCGAGATGACCGGAATCCGGCGAGGTTCGGGAAACTTCCGGTGGGGCTCGGGTTGCTGTTCCGGCGAGCGAGTTATTATTCCGACGTGCATCTTGAGTTGGCATTAAATGGTAATTCCTGGCAATGCTTGTAATCTAATTTTGTACATGTCATGTACTAGATAAGCATTTTAATCGATGTATCAAGATATAAATGGACTTTAGTGGAATTCGGGAGTTGCGTGTTGAGGGTGCGTGGCCGGAATATATTTCCGACGCGTTCAGAACCGTTAGGCCGAAAAGGTTGGGCTCGGGAGTTCAAGTTATCACGATTATGTTAACGGGACAAGTCTAGGCCCAATAAATGTTAAGCGGATTGTATGGGCTTTTAGGCCCAATGACTAATGAAGAGGGCTTTAGGCCCAATGGCTTGTATTTGAGATGGGCTCTAGGCCCAGTGGATAATTAAAACCAACAACTACCATGGAAATGGACCTTAGGCCAAAGGAAGATGAAACCTAATGTTTTAATTTAAGTGGACCTTTAGTCTTGGACTAAGATTATAAGATTGTTTGGGCTTATACCTTGATGGTTTAGTAACGGGCCTTAGGCTACGGGTTAAACTCAAGATCATACATTGGCATGTATTTATTTGTGATGAGTAAGCATCTTATATGATGTGTATATTCGTAGGACGTTATGGACAATAGGAATGTTGAGGCGGGTTGAGGCTTCGGCATCCGAGGCAATTATTGTGGCCAAGGTGAGGACTTATAAACCTTTGTATGCATTACTGCCTACAATGCTCGGTTAATTGTCCTGGAATATAAAGTGGTGTTATTTGTTTGGTCTTTAATGCTGTATGCATGCTTGCCTGTTGTGCTGTTGTTGCTATTTGCAAAGTGAATTATGTTGATGTTACATATGACGTGGTGTGCCTGATTATGTGGCCTGTTTGTCTGATGTGATGTATTGTGCCTGTCTAGTATGACTTGTTTGGTTATGATAAACACATGAGGTTTAGATTGTGGTTTGTGTGGTGGACTATGGGCTGGGGCCCGGACTTGAGGATAAGATATTAAATCCACACAACACTGTTGATCATAACTTATGGTACAACTCTTAAAACATTATTGAGAATAACGAACTATAATAATTCTACTGTGGGGCTGTTGACCGGTTGGTTCGAGTAGGAAGTAATACCCCTCGGGATGGCATGCGGGTTTGCATATGGGCCTGTGATGGCCGGTTCTACCTCCCTCTTTCTATCTCTCCCTTTCTATCTCCCTCTTTCTCTCTGTCTCTCTCTCTCTATGGATATGTTTGGGCTTCGTGCCTGGTTTATTTGGGCTTATGCCTGGTTGTCTCATGAGACGGGACCGAGCTCGACGCACACAGTAGAGGGCCCTAATAAAATATTTAAACCTAATAACAAAGATAGTAAGATAGGTAATGATAAGTGATGGTTGAAGTCTGGTGATGACTGGTGTTGGGTGCTGTGAATTGTTTATGCTCTGTGTTTGCTATTGCCTGATGCCGGTGTACTTGTAGCTGATTTGTATTGTATATTATTGGTTTATTTGTTTGCGGTGAGACAGTGGTTAGTCTCACCCCCTCACAGTTTTACACAGGTTAGCTGATCGAAGATCAGAAGAGCATATCAGCAGGTGGCAGTGCTTTCCTCTCCTCGGTGCATACATGTTATCATATGTATAGTCTTCCGCTGCATACTCGTTGTTGTGTAATTTGTTGTATAATTGTTCATTGATTATGTTGTTGATATTGTATCCCGGGGAGAAGGGCATTTTGGTCTCTTCACATGCTATACATTCTTTAATGGATGATTTGGGATACGGGTGTCCCGGGAATGATAAGGGCAATTTGGTCAATCTATAATTAATTTATAACTTATATTAATAAATTGGGACACGGGCGTTTCAATATGCATGACTGTACACAACAATGTCACGGTTTTTTTTCCTTTGTTTTCTATTTCACGCTCTTTATATTGGGCTCATCAGCTCTGATAGGTTTTGGAATCTACTAGTTCACAATCTTTGAGGATCGGCATCTCTTTTTCATTTTTTTCCCTATTTAAACCCCCGTCTGTGTAGGCTCTCACTACACACTTCTGTCACTTCTCTAGTCGCCATTCATTCCTTCCTCTTTTGGCGCTTTGTCAAAGACCTATATCAAAGTTATGGCTTTCGATGAAGATATTCCTGCAAATAACAACAACCATAACGTCCCCGCAGTTGCCGATATCAACGATCAGGTGGTTCAAGCAATTCCTTACCATGATCCCATCACTGGGATCGCACTTACTGCCGACAACCTCGTTTGGCGCCATATGTCGAACTTTTTCTTACCTCCAACCCTGCTCCAGATAGGAGTTGGGTTGCCTGGGCCGACTGGTTTCTCTGCGCTATCAACGATCAGGCAATTCCTTACCATTCTCGCGCTTGGTGCCATTAACTTCATGAGGATGATCGTGGCTATGGTATGCCGCAAGCGAATACATCTCCACAATTTGGATTTCTCCACCCTCCTCTACCCCGACCATTTTCGAATTGAGTCCACCAGTCCCCTCCTGGTCCGGCATAATATTCCCTCTGGTCCGACATAATATTCCCTCTGGGCCCGCATCCATAGACCCAACAAGTGGTTGCACCTCGTTGGCTTGTTTTAGCATTTTTTTTCACCGTAATACTTAGTTGCCACCAATTCCATAAACAAGGTCAACAAGGTGGCACTTTCTTTTTTCTTCATTTTGCTTTTAGTAAAAGTGGCCGTTGATCCCTCAATCTTGTGATAGCCCATGTAAAATCATTTGTTATGAGGGAATTATTCTTGTTTGCCAAAATGAACATAGTGTAATATGTGTTGGTGATGAACTGGTACACAGTGTAATATGTGTGTTGGTGAATGGTGATGAACTGGTAGACAGTGGCAGATCCATGGGAGAAAGTAGGGCGAGGCTCCCCTATAAGGGCCATCTATTATATGCCGGTTGCTGCGGGAATTTGAATTTTCTAACTTAATACTTCATTAATATTATTTACACTTAAAATTTTAGTAGAAATAAGGGCCAAGGAGAAAAATAATGATTGTTTACATTAGAACACCAACTTAAAGTACAATTTTGATATTTAAAAGTTATAAGAATAAGTAAATCTTAGAAAAACATAAAAAAGTTGGAGGAGATTAACTTTTAGTATCTCTTGCAATACAATGAACAAAAGAATGGATAGAAAAAGTAGAAGCCAAAATATCTATCCGTACACATGTTCTCACTTTTTTTTATATAGGGATGAGAATTGGAAAAAGAGTAGATTTTGGTACGTAAAAACTACTACATGTTTGTTGGTTTTTTTGTTGAATAAACGGGGCCTGAGCCCATATTATTTAGAGTCAACTAGTACAGCAACGCAACCATGTAAGACCACGCAAATCCTCTTGGAAAACAGAGGTGCAAAATGAAGGAATAAAATCAAACAACTGAAAAGTTAAAGAGAAAGCAAAGGGGGCATTGGCAAGGGCATCGGCGAGACGGTTGCCCTCACGGTAGGTATACCTCAGAATAATCTACCAGTCTTGATCAAGGAGGGAGTAGATACATAAAAGCAAAGGCTCGGACGTTGGTGAACTACGATTTTGCAATTGAAGGACAAGAGAAAGAGAGTCAAGTTCTAGCACAATGCGACGAAAGCCACGATGCCAGGCCTGTTGTAAGCCTAAGAAAACAGCCCAAACCTCAGCTTTGTAGGAGGTGCAAATTCAAAAAGACTTGACAAAACCAAAACACCATTCCCCATTAGAAGTACGACAGACTCCCCCAGCAGAAGCCAGTCCTGGGTTACCCTTTGAAGGCCCGTCTGTATTCAACTTGTGCCACCTAGTGTCAGGAGGTTTCCAGGCAATGTTAAGCAAAGTATGAGAAATCGGAGGTTGCAGCGAAGTTTTGGCTTGATGAACCGAATGAATCTCATGTACCATACTAACAATAGAAGGAATAGAATAAAAGCCAATGCCATGACGTTGAAAAATCCAACCATTATGCCAACTCCTAATCTTCCAAAGAGTGACCCCAAAGGTAAGATGCCATGAAGAATCAAAGGTTGTACCAGATCCCTCCACCAGATTCATGCGCAACCAAGAGTGCAAAGAGCCAGAAAAGAATGCATTCCACATTGCTTGAGGAACCAATTTGCACCATATCCGTTGAGCTTGCCAACAACCCCAAAGCACATGTAAAATATTTTCTTGGATTCCTCCACATGCAGCACAACAAGGAGAAAGGGCAAAATTACGACGATGCCTCAAGGAATTCGTCATCAAGCGCTCATGCACCACCAACCAAAGGAAAGAGCGGATATGTTGAGGGCCCGGCCAACGCCACACCATTTGCCAAAGTACATTCTGAACAGTTTGACAAGCTCCATCTAAAAGAGAATAAGCAGGCTGTGATGAAAAGGAACCTAATTTTGAAACCCCCCAACAAACACCATCATCATGACCATTCATAGGAGGCAGGATGGAAGCTACCTGAAACACCACCGCGGGGGGAAGAAAATCAGAAAATAAAGCCCAATTCCAATCACCAGAATCCGATACAAACCGAGCCAAAGGCCAGTTCAGCTGCTCCACAGGTATAGGACCGATAGCTAGGGGTAGAAGGGAAGAGGTACATCCATCAACCCACCAATCACTCTAGAAGCGAATATGGAGACCGTTCCCCATAGTTCAACGAACACCACATATCAGGATAGGCCAAACCGACTTGATTGCACGCCATATGGGAGAGCCTACCCTTTTATCTCGGAGGACAACCCTTCCTCCTTTAATAGCAAAATACTTGGCCGTGAGAATACGGACCCATAAACTGGCATCTTGACACAGAATAGACCATGCCAACTAAGAAGAAGGGCATCGTTAAAGAGGGTAGTAATCAAATGAACCTTCTGACCAGAATCACCATCCCCCCAAATGAAATTACAGCAAAGGCGTTCTATCTCCTTACAAATCCCTGTCGGTAACTTGGCCAACTGCATGGTGTAGACCGGTAAAGCACAAAGCACAGACTGGCATAAAGTAAGACGACCTGTAAGCCAGAGCTGATTAGTTTTCCACCTTGCCAATCTCTCTCGCACAGTATCAAGTAGGCCAGCATAAGTAGCTTTGGTTATCCTACCAGCATAAAGTGGAACACCTAAATAAATGCCAAGATCATTGGAGAGTTGATAACCACTCACGGTACTAAGTTGGAGACGCAACTCCTTAGATACATTCCTAGAGAAGAAAATACGTGTGATACCCCTGGTGCACCCTAGAATATAGAGAAGTACTTACATGATGAGATCCGAGTGTAGCTTGTCCTCTCAGGACGTTCGTGTAGGTTGGATACTATATTCGGGAGTTTGTGAGGGATGTTCATATTCTTGGTGTAAATGTTGGTATAGGTTAGGTTATAGCTCGGTGATATGTGTTGATGTTAGATTGAGATGAGATGGTTAGCATAGGCTCGGCCTAGTGCACACAAGTAGGTTCGTAGTGATCCGATGGCACGGTTGGCCTAGTTTGGTGTCCCGATTGCTCGACTTGTCTAATGGGCCAATAAATGGTCGGAAATGATAGGAATGTGATTACTTGGTGTAATAGATTCATTAGTGGCACGATTGGTCAATGGAGATATCGGTTGGCTCGATTTGGTGAGAAATAGTGCACAACCGGGGCAATGGTGTGCCCGTCGGTGCGCAATTGGGCTCGATGAGGGTAAATACGTAATTGGCCAAACCGACCAATCAGAATGAGCCAAGTAGATTGGGAATAAGGTGCTGGAAGCCTTACGTGTGCAAGCTAGTAGCTTGTGTGGCATAGGCCAAGTGGCCACAATTAAGCACGAGGTGGCATTTGGTGCAAGTGGCACCTAGGTGTGTGTTGGTGGCAAGTGGGGTGATGAATCACCTAATTGAGCAGGCCTTAAGAGGTGAAACAAGCACCTCTCCCTCACTCTTATCAGCCAAATTCGTGGCTAGGTCCTGGAGAGAAAAGAGAGAGAGAGAAAGAGAGAAAAGAGAGAAAGAAGAGAATGAGCCAAAGGGGGTTCTGCTCTCGGCCAGACAGACCCCTGGCCACTAAAATAAGTATTCCGGCCGAACCACCGGTTAGACTTGAGTGAAACCAAATCCCAGAGTTAGATAACTTCCATAGCGTTAATTGGGCACTGGTTTGGTGGATTTTGGAGCTGAACTGAGAGAGGTATGCGCTCTCCAATTTCACTGTTCTGCAGCAGACCTGCTGCTAGACCCCGAGTTGATGTAGGAGCCATAACCGGAGATAGAAAGCTTGGAATTGAGTGTTCTCGGTGGCTCGGGAAAGCTAAGAGTCAGGGCTACAACCTCTATGTTTATGCCTAAGGCTGAATCGGCCTGTAGCTTCTTGTTTATTCTCGGTGAAGTTTCTATTGGTGCAGGACAGCTTCTGCCCGAATTGAGAAAAGCTAAGTATTGTGGGTAGGATTGTGTTTCACAAGCTATTATTGCTGTGGATTGATTGTGATGCCTAATTGTGTGTTTAAAACAGGGACTAAGGTTCCAAGAGGCCTAAAGGCTGTAAAGGAGAGGAATTGGTTAGGAATACTTAGGTGATGGTAAGTAAGTTTGTTATGCGGGTAGTGATTGCTAGTGCAACCTTTGTTGGGCGGAAGGCCATTTGTGTGTGCTTGCTGTGTGTGTATTTGTGTGGGATCACCTTGCTGGTCATTGTTGGTTAACTAGCCATTGTTGGTTGATCATGGCTACTTGTTGCCTTGTTGGTTATTTATGTGTAATTGTGATATATTGGTGACTTGTTGGTACATTATGATTGAGTTGTGTGCTTGGAAATATTTGCTGCCCTTGTTGGCATCATTACATTGCACTTGTTGTGCTGATGTCTGGCATTGCACTGATGTGCTTGTGATGGCATGTGTTTGCCTTGATTGTGCTTGTGATTGTGGATACCACTGGCCAGTTGGGAGCACAGCAGGTGCACAGGTAGTGCTTAAGATGTGGCACTTACCATATTGATGATTATTTGACGGGCCATGCGGTGCTAGATGGCCGCTTGGAGTAAAACGGTCGTGATTATTTGACGGGCCATGCGGTGCTAGATGGCCGCTTGGAGTAAAACGGTCGTGATTATTTGACGGGCCATGCGGTGCTAGGTGGCCGCTTGGAGTAAAACGGTCGTGCTTATTTGACGGGCCTTGCGGTGCTAGATGGCCGCTAGGAGTAAAATGGTCGTGCTTGTTCCGTGGCGTGAGTGCCCGGTATTTGTGCATTATGCATTACTGTATGCGTTGCATGACTGTGTGTTGCCCATGTCCAGCCTTATGTGCAGTATGTGGTTGCTTTCTTGCATGGCCTATTTAGTTACTGAGTTTTATACTCACCCCCCTATTTCCTCCCCATGTCTTACAGGTGCGAGAATGAGAGTATGGGAAGTAGGTCGATGGGTATAACCGAGTCGGTCTTCTTTAATTATATTATTGTATTATTTTTACATGGAGGTTGTGTTATTGTAAGTAAGAGTTAGTGCCCCTTGTAGCAACGGTTTAATGACACTGGTGAAGTTGTCTTTATAAATGAGTCTTGGTACTTTTTATCATCTTTACTACCTCTGCATTTGTTTGTTGTTGCTTCCTTTTACGCTGCGCATTCTCTTGGTTGGTAACCCGCCGAGCAGAGGCAACGGAGTTTTAGTTGTGTCGATGAAAGGCCTTTGGGTGCCTTGTGGCACGTAGTGGGTGCACATGGCACCTGGCCGGTCGCGCTTAGCGGGGGCGTGACAGTTGTGGTAGCGGAGCATGATTATTTTGTAGGAAATTGGTGTCTTGACATTTAAGTCGTTGAGTGTAATAGTTGTAGTGGTGGAGGATGTTTTTGTAAGGATGCTAGGTGTCATATTTGTCGTATGGGTTTAATATAAATAATTACAAAGCATGGTTGTAATGTTCTTGCTAGAGGGGCAGTAGGGTGTTGAGTCTAATGGCTAATACACATCAAGTTAGAGACCATTGGTTGGTGAGAGACGTGTGTCACAAATTTGTATTTTGTTTATCTTATATATTGTATTGTGTTTGTGACTGTGAAAATATGACATTCCATTGTGAAAAATAAGGTTAAAACCTTGCTGAACATATTGTTGAGGCCTTTTGGTTGTGAGCATACTAAGAGTATACAAGCATTCGGGGATTGCCTAAAGATGTAAGGAGGAAAATGCTCTAAATATGAGAATACTGTCATGTGACATGGTTGCTTCTTAGGAAACATCCGATATGTAATTAATTGTTGCTGACTTCATATGTAGGAAGGCCTAGACGTTATACATGTGGAATGGGTGTTTAGAACTAGAATTTTGCATTCTGGTTGGTTACATGGTTAGAGCTAAATGGTAATTAACTTGGTTTTCTTTAGCCTAAAGGATGCACATGTATAGGATTATAAAGTTATTTTAGACTGATCAAGTTATAGTTTGAGTTCTTAATCAAATAGAACTTTGATGATGAAGGTTAATATGATTTAAGAGCTAAATTTTTGAATACTCATATGGAATGTTGCATCTTCAGGATTTAAGTTGCATGTGTTTAATACTTTTGACATAATTTCCCTTCTAGGCAGAGGTTATGAAATTTTAATTTGTTTTTGAATTTGATTATTTAGTATATTATAGAATCATCTAAGGGTGATAATTACAATTAAAGTCATCATTGGTTTCGGTTAGCTTGGAGATTTAATGTTATATGTCCGATTGACATGATGTTGCTGATATACCCTGGGTGTTTGGTAACTTGTTTGTTTGATTAATTAAAATTTATCTTGGTGATAGATAAGATGGAATTTTATGATAGGAATAATAACTAAGATATTAGTTATGGAAAGTGTTAGTATGGTAAATAATTAAGAGATATTGATGATGAGAGTGACATGATAATATACTTATTTTAAAGTTAGCTTATGAGGTATTCCCTGGTGATGTGGATGAACAATGGGTCTGTAAGAGTAGATATGAAGTTATGTTATATGTTAAAGATATGATAAGTACATGATTTAGCAATTGAAGGAAAAAATTTGGAGATCGTGATTACTGTGGAATAAATGGTTAGGTGCATTTAGCTTAGGTGCTTGAGTGAGCAAATAAGAGTGGTGATAGTGAGTTGGATGAGATTCAGGTCACTTGTTTCATGGATGTTTAATGGGGTAATGCATGCTGAAGGCTTGAGAAGTAAATGTTTTAGAATTGTCTGCAATATGTGTTGTGTTTGTCTTACATGATTTTTGTGTGGAGGAAAAATGTTTATGTGGGGGTAATATGTTTCTTAGTCTTTTGGGGATCTAGATCGTGAGATGAGAGAAACACGATGAGATGATTATGTTGTTGTTGAACTAAGTGTATTATATATAAAATTTTGCTGAAACTACATTTGAGCATGTGTATTACATAGTTTTTGATAATATGCACTCATTGTTTGACATACAGATTTCTCATACTATCTAAAGGTCCATAGCTACATGGTGAATAAGGTATTCATATTTGAAATGCTTATTATGCATCCTTGTTGGGGAAGAAAGTCTATTGTTACCTTATTAAGTACCTATGGTGTAAGTTGAATTGGTTAATGTGTTGTGTTTGAATTGGTTTTGATAGTCTTGTGATGGCTTGGTATGCTGCCAAGAAATTTGCGGATAAAATCATATGCAGTTTGGGCAACTGAGAATAAAGCATTAGGTAAAAATGAAATAATTGGTCTTGTAAAGTCAAAGATGTGTAAATGATAGTGGGGTTAAGTTCAACCTTGGATCGAGATAGTTGGAGCGAAAAGTTGATGTATTGGAGGAAAATTTTCTGAGAGGAGGATGTCTAAGTATACAAGAGTAGGTTTGCAATTTTGTAAACCGTAGCTTGACACTAACAAGTAAAGTGTAATGGATAATCTTGTGTTATCTAAGGATGAGTATAGTGTGAAGGAATAGGTTGTGATTATGGAGTTTTGGTTTAGAGCTTGTGACTAAGGTATAATAATGATTATGTTAGGCCTTATAAGCGTTTGAAGTAGTAATGAAGGAAGATGATGTGTTATGAACATTATGAACAATTAGCATACACAAGAGTGTAGTTAACCTCTTTGATTTGTTTAGAGTTAGATTTGTATTGTTTGGAGTTAGATTGTGAAGTGCTAAGTATGTTGAAGCGCATGAAATGAGTATTGAGCGTTATATATTTTGATAAGTGATTATCTTAATTCAAAAGAAGTTTAAGGTATCTCGTCATAGGAAACACATGAGGTTAGCACTGTTTGGTGAATAATACTAGGATTAGGGTTTGAATTATCTAAAAACATAGTAAGAAGTTGAGGTATAGACGGAATGACGCAGCAAAAGCACGACTCTCTTATTTGAGAAGCAATTGGGCCTACGGTTGTCCAATTGGTCCTAGTGGATATTTTGTTAGTCTAGTTAGTATACTTGTTGTGCTCATGCGAGTACTAGTATGCGAGTAGTATAATTTGTGGCTCCGTTGGGGTAATTGGCCTTGTTGGCCAATTGGCATAGTAGTGTGCCAGTAGTGTACTTTAGTGGAATGAATATGACGTAGAAGCTATTACTGAAGAGAGAATGGGTGTATGTATTGTAGTAGCTTAATGAGAGATGTGTTATGGGAAGAGTTAAGTGGAGACTTATATGGTTACATTTGGAAGGCTAACGGTACATTGAAAGTTTTACTACTTTGACAATGTGGCGCCACAGTTTACAATGGTTTTCAAATTATTGTTCTGGAAAATATTTTTAAAGGAATGAATTGAACAAGTTTTGCATTAGTACCGTTTAGCCTATCCACTTGTACCGTGGTCAGAAGTGATAGTTAGTTGAGAGAACTATAGTCTACTAGATTGCGATTGAGTTGCCAAGGCTTGTGAAACAGATTGGTGTGAGAATTACGAGTACAAAAAGCATGATGAATTGAGATACCACAATTTGGGAGATATTTAAAAGCTAAGGTAGAACTTGGGTATGGATTTCGAGGTAAACAAGTCGGAGATATATTGGATTGAGTTATGGTTGAATGATCTACTAAAGGTAGAGCTTGAAATGATTAAGGAACAATAGGATGGCATATGGGTATATTTAGGAAGATGATCGGAAATTACATATAAGGATTGGCGTTATCTTTGAGATTATAGTGACACCTGAATTTCGATGACGAAATTCATTGAAGGAGGGGATGATGTGATACCCCAGGTACACCCTAGAATATAGAGAAGTACTTACATGATGAGATCCGGGTGTAGCTTGTCCTCCCAGGACGTTCGTGTAGGTTGGATACTATATTCGGGAGTTTGTGAGGGATGTTCATATTCTTGGTGTAAATGTTGGTATAGGTTAGGTTATGGCTCGGTGATATGTGTTGATGTTAGATTGAGATGAGATGGTTAGCATAGGCTCGGCCTAGTGCACACAAGTAGGTTCGTAGTGATCCGATGGCACGGTTGGCCTAGTTTGGTGTCCCGATTGCTCGACTTGTCTAATGGGCCAATAAATGGTCGGAAATGATAGGAATGTGATTACTTGGTGTAATAGATTCATTAGAGGCACGATTGGTCAATGGAGATATCGGTTGGCTCGATTTGGTGAATAGTGCACAACCGGGACAATGGTGTGCCCGTCGGTGCGCAATTGGGCTCGATGAGGGTAAATACGTAATTGGCCAAACCGACCAATCAGAATGAGCCAAGTAGATTGAGAATAAGGTGCTGGAAGCCTTAGGTGTGCAAGCTAGTAGCTTGTGTGGCATAGGCCAATTGGCCACAATTAAGCACGAGGTGGCATTTGGTGCAAGTGGCACCTAGGTGTGTGTTGGTGGCAAGTGGGGTGATGAATCACCTAATTGAGCAGGCCTTAAGAGGTGAAACAAGCACCTCTCCCTCACTCTTATCAGTTAAATTCGTGGCTAGGTCCTGGAGAGAAAAGAGAGAGAGAGAAAGAGAGAAAAGAGAGAAAGAAGAGAGTGAGCCAAAGGGGGTTCTGCTCTCGGCCAGACAGACCCCTGGCCACTAAAATAAGTATTCCGGCCGAACCACCGGTTAGAATTGAGTGAAACCAAATCCCAGAGTTAGATAACTTACATAGCATTAATTGGGCACCGGTTTGGTGGATTTTGGAGCTGAACTGAGAGAGGTATGCGCTCTCCAATTTCACTGTTCGGCAGCAGACCTGCTGCTAGACCCCGAGTTGATGTAGGAGCCATAACTGGAGTTACAAAGCTTAGAATTGCGTGTTCTCGGTGGCTCTGGAAAGCTAAGAGACAGGGCTACAACCTTTATGTTTATTCCTAAGACTGAATCGGCCTGTAGCTTCCTGTTTATTCTCAGTGAAGTTTCTGTTGGTGCAGGACAGCTTCTGCCCGAATTGAGAAAAGCTAAGTATTGTGGGTAGGATTGTGTTTCACAAGCTATTATTGTTGTGGATTGATTGTGATGCCTAATTGTGTGTTTAAAACAGGGACTAAGGTTCCAAGAGGCCTAAAGGCTGTAAAGGAGAGGAATTGGTTAGGAATACTTAGGTGATGGTAAGTAAGTTTGTTATGCGGGTAGTGATTGCTAGTGCAACCTTTGTTGGGCGGAAGGCCATTTGTGTGTGCTTGCTATGTGTGTATTTGTGTGGGATCACCTTGCTGGTCATTGTTGGTTAACTAGCCATTGTTGGTTGATCATGGCTACTTGTTGCCTTGTTGGTTATTTATGCGTAATTGTGATATATTGGTGACTTGTTGGTACATTATGATTGAGTTGTGTGCTTGGAAATATTTGCTGCCCTTGTTGGCATCATTGCATTGCACTTGTTGTGCTGATGTCTGGCATTGCACTGATGTGCTTGTGATGGTATGTGTTTGCCTTGATTGTGGTTGTGATTGTGGATACCACTGGCCAGTTGGGAGGTGGTGCACAACAGGTGCACAGGTAGTGCTTAAGATGTGGCACTTACCATATTGATGATTATTTGACGGGCCATGCGGTGCTAGATGGCCGCTTGGAGTAAAACGGTCGTGATTATTTTGACGGGCCATGCGGTGCTAGATGGCCGCTTGGAGTAAAACGGTCGTGATTATTTGACGGGCCATGCGGTGCTAGATGGCCGCTTGGAGTAAAACGGTCGTGATTATTTGACGGGCCTTGCGGTGCTAGATGGCCGCTAGGAGTAAAATGGTCGTGCTTGTTCCGTAGCGTGAGTGCCCGGTATTTGTGCATTATGCATTACTGTATGCGTTGCATGACTGTGTGTTGCCCATGTCCAGCCTTGTGTGCAGTGTGTGGTTTCTTTCTTGCATGGCCTATTTACTTACTGAGTTTTATACTCACCCCCCTATTTCCTCCCCATGTCTTACAGGTGCGAGAATGAGAGTATGGGAAGTAGGTCGATGGGTATAGCCGAGTCGGTCTTCTTTAATTATATTATTGTATTATTTTTACATGGAGGTTGTGTCATTGTAAGTAAGAGTTAGTGCCCCTTGTAGCAACGGTTTAATGACATTGGTGAAGTTGTCTTTATAAATGAGTCTTGGTACTTTTTATCATCTTTACTACCTCTGCATTTGTTTGTTGTTGCTTCCTTTTACGCTGCGCATTCTCTTGGTTGGTAACCCGCCGAGCAGAGGCAACGGAGTTTTAGTTGTGTCGATGAAAGGCCTTTGGGTGCCTTGTGGCACGTAGTGGGTGCACATGGCACCTGGCCGGTCGCGCTTAGCGGGGGCGTGACAATACGGGTCTTGGCATGACTTACTTTCTGGCCAGAAAACTGACAAAAATCATCCAAACACTACTGAACAGTAGAGAGCTGCTCAACAGAAGCTTCCTCAAAAAGAAGTATATCATCAGCAAAGAGGAGGTGGGACACCTAGGGTCCCTTATAACTAGCATATAGAGGTTTCCATCGACCAGCACCAACTGCCTCCAGTACAAGATGTGAAAATCTCTCCAAACATAGCACAAATAAATATGAAGAGAGAGGATCACCCTGCCGAACTCCCCTAGTGGGTTTGAAACTTGGGGAAGGAGCACCATAGGCAGTTACAAATAATCCAGCCAAAGTAATAGGAATTAGACCTAAAACAATTCCAAGTAGAAGAACTTCAATCATTTGAATTTATTTTCAAAGAAAAAAAGAGAAGTAATATCTATCTTTAAATATTAATCCATATTCCCCATAAATCTCAATAACTAAGAATTCGAAATTGACACGGTAATGAACTAAAGAATGGATGGAATACTGCAATTGGTTTTAGTTCAAATAAATCCTATTTTACCTAAGGTTATAGTTAAAGCTACTCGTATGAAAGCAAAATAACTAGTTAGATGATAACATCTAAATGTTAGTGTTTTTATGATGGTTTTGAATGGCTTTTACTATGTATTCTTGATCGATTATGTGTATAATCTTTATATTATTGTGTGTTTTCATGCATCGTGTAAATTAGTACTTCAATATTGCTGATAAAGTTTTTTTACAGGTGAAAATCGATTTTATTTGAAGAATGGATGCTTTTTAGCCAAGTTTGGAAACCAGGCCCAATTTAGGAAACTTTCTGCAGTGAGCACAGCCAACTCTTTTGCAGATTTCGGGAGTTTTAGGCATCGAAATTAAGTGACACCAATTGGAGACGAAACTAGACTTCCAGGGCTTTATATGGAATAAATTTCATAATTTTTGGACGTGACTACAAGGAGCAGTAATTATTTTAATCCATCCCAGGATGCAGATTTTTCTGTGCCAACTTAGGCCCAGTGTTTTGACGATATCTCGAGCTACAGAAGTTCAATTGAGGAGTTATTTTTATTAAAAGAAAGCTGAGAGAATTATCTAGAACTTTTTAGAAGAGCAAACACCCAGTTCGAACATTTTCTAGTCAATAAGTGCCATGCAAGTTTCCGGTCAGAAAACAGGCAAAAGTCCAACTTGGAGTGCAAGTCAAGGAATTCAATTTCCATTCAAAGAAAGAGAGCCCCACCGACTTCCAGCAGCTAAAGATAATATAAAAGGACCTCCTAGGTCGACATATTCAGGAGGCCGAGTTCAAAGGGCGAAGCTCTGCCAAATTATTTAGGATTTAGGTCACACACACTAATAGGATTAGGGTTTCTTCTCTTTCTCTCTATTAGGTGGTGCCGAATTCTCTAGCAAGGCTCAAAGATTATTCCCCTCAACTTTCCAGCAAGATATTGAAGATCCAAAGACACAGAATCATCAGTTTCAGAAGCACAAATTCGAGATCAAGGAGCAGCAGAAGTCGACACCAGTCTTTCTGCGGAAATCGACAACACCTTCTCCTTTATTCGGTTTTTTTTGTTATTTGATTCCATGATGAATTCTTGTGTTGATTTTGTTTTTATTATTTTTATGAGGAACTAATATCTTAATCTAGGATTAGGAATGTAGGCAATTACTCTTATGCTTTTATAATTTTATTCGGATATTGTTCTTGGAATCTATTGTGTTTGTTTGATCTATGTGTGCTGAATTGTTTGTTGCTTGCTTGATCACCAAGTTTACATTAATTTAGATCTGAATCTTTGTTGATGGCAACATGCGAGAGCTGAGTTATTGATTAGGTTTTAGATCTAAACATCATAGATTGATTAGAAGACTAGAGATGCGAAAGCTGATAGTTATTCTTAAGGTTGATAAATTGTCTATGCTTAATGAATTTAGTTACAAACTGTGCTAGTGAGAACTAGGTAGTTATGGACTGAATAATTGATTCAACATGCGAGAGCTGAGAGTTAATACTTTAAGACAATTAGCCTACAATAATCAATAGACATCCAAGATCATACCTAGATATATTATTTGCATAAATAGTGATTGTGTGAACCCCGAACTCCTAGGTTGCTTTTACTATTGCATAACTCGACTTCATACAACCTTTGCCGATTTTACTTTTTATTTTTATTACTTTGTTAATTTCGATTTTAGCTACCAACTCTCATCAATAATTGATCTTCCTAAATATTCACAAGTTGTTATTGACGTAGTACTTAAACTGTTCTCTGTGGGATCGACCTTGATTGCTATAACAGACACTGTGCGCTTGCAGGTTAATCGTAGTGTTTAGTGTGGGTTAAAAAACTCTATCATTAGAGTAGGCATAAAAGGGCTAAATCAACTTTTTTTCTTTTATTATACATATGTTTGGAAAGCACTTTCCTAAGTTCCATTTTTGGAAAGTTTGAAAGATATAGGAGGATAGGCAAAAAGACCAATTGAAGGAATAAGTTTAATTCTAATTTTTTGATTTATCAATTATTATCATCATAGATTCGAATTATCACCCTAGATTCGAAACGACTTTCTTTTATATAGCTATAAAAAGAAAGAAATTTCTTGTTAAGATTGGTTACAGGTTCCGCTTACAGAATTGCATTATTTTCTGTTCCGTTGTTATGTTTGTGGAAAAAAGAAACAACTTTTGAAAATTGTACCCGATTATATCCATGGTATATGTATATATAAATTATCAGATGGTACATGAGAATGAGATACGTAATGCATCGGAGCCCAACTTGGTGGTATGGATACACCACATGCACCTCAGAAAATATAGGCTTAATTGAGCCGCAAGGTGTTCAATGAGACTTGCAATGTTGTGGGGGGACTATTTTATAACAAATATATATTCGAAATATGCATAACTGTACACAACAATGTCACGGTTTTTTTCCTTTTTCTTTGTTTTCTATTTCACGCTCTTTATATTGGGCTCATCAGCTCTGATAGGTTTTGGAATCTACTAGTTCACAATCTTTGAGGATCGGCATCTCTTTTTCATTTTTTTCCCTATTTAAACCCCCGTCTGTGTAGGCTCTCACTACAAACTTCTGTCACTTCTCTAGTCGCCATTCATTCCTTCCTCTTTTGGCGCTTTGTCAAAGACCTATATCAAAGTTATGGCTTTCGGTGAAGATATTCCTGCAAATAACAACAACCATGACGTCCCCGCAGTTGCCGATATCAACGATCAGGTGGTTCAAGCAATTCCTTACCATGATCCCATCACTGGGATCACACTTATTGCCGACAACCTCGTTTGGCGCCATATGTCGAACTTTTTCTTACCTCCATCCCTGCTCCAGATAGGAGTTGGGTTGCGTGGACCGACTGGTTTCTCCGCGCTATCAACGATCAGGCAATTCCTTACATTTCCGAATTGGCTCCACCAGTCCCCTCCTAGTCCGGCATAATATTCCCTCTGGGCCCGCATCCATAGACCCAACAAGTGGCTGCACCTCGTTGGCCCGTTTTAGCATTTTTTTCACCGAAATACTTAGTTGCCACCAATTCCATAAACAAGGTCAACAAGGTGGCACTTTCTTTTTTCTTCATTTTGCTTTTAGTAAAAGTGGCCTTTGATCCCTCATTCTTATGATAACCCATGTAAAATCATTTGTTATGAGGGAATTATTCTTGTTTGCCAAAATGAACATGGTATGAGAGGGGTCTTGGACAGTGTAATATGTGTTGGTGATGAACTGGTACATAGTGTTAATATGTGTGTTGGTGAATGGTGATGAACTGGTAGACAGTGGCGGATCCATGGGAGCAAGTAGGGCGAGGCTCCCCTATAAGGGCCATCTGTTATATACCGGTTGATGCGGGAATTTGAATTTTCTAACTTAATACTTCATTAATATTATTTACACTTAAAATTTTAGTAGAAATAAGGGCCAAGGAGAAAAATAATGATTGTTTACATCAGAACACCAACTTAAAATACAATTTTGATATTTAAAAGTTATAAGAATAAGCAATATTAAAAAAACATAAAAAAGTTGGAGGAGAATAATTTTTAGTATCTGTTGCAATATATTGAACAAAAGAATGGATAGAAAAAGTAGAAGCCAAAATGTCAATCCATACACATATTCTCACCTTTTTTTTTTATAGGGGTGAGAATTGGAAAAAGAGTAGATTTTGGTATGTAAAACTACTACATGTTTGTTGGTTTTTTTGGTGAGTAAACGCGGCCTGAGCCCATATTATTTAGAGTCAACTAGTACAGCAACGCAGCCATGTAAGACCATGCAAATCCTCATGCAAAACAGAGGTGCAAAATGAAGGAACAAAGTCAAACAACTGATAAGCTAAAGAGAAAGCAAATGGGGCATTGGCAAGGGCATCGGCGAGACGGTTGCCCTCACGGTAGGTATGCCTCAGAATAATCTGCCAGTCTTGATCAAGGAGGGAGTAGATACGTAAAAGCAATGGCTCGGACGTTGGTGAACTACGATTTTGCAATTGAAGGACAAGAGCAAGAGAGTCAAGTTCTAGCATAATGCGACGAAAGCCACGACGACAGGCCTGTTGTAAGCCTAAGAAAACAACCCAAACCTTAGCTTTGTAGGAGGTGCAAATTCCTAAAGACTTGACAAAACCAAAACACCATTCCCCATTAGAAGTACGACACACTCCCCCAGTAGAAGCCAGTCCTGGGTTACCCTTAGAAGGCTCGTCTGTATTCAACTTGTGCCACCTAGTGTCAGGAGGTTTCCAGCCAATGTTAAGCAAAGTACGAGAAATCGGAGGTTGCAGCGAAGTTTTGGCTTGATGAACCGAACGAATCTCATGTACCATACTAACATTAGAAGGAATAGAATAAAAGCCAATGCCATGAAGTTGAAAAATCCAACCATTACGCCAACTCCAAATCTTCCAAAGAGTGACCCCAAAGGTAAGATGCCACGAAGAATCAAAGGTTGTACCAGATCCCTCTACCAGATTCATGCGCAACCAAGAGTGCAAAGAGCCAGAAAAGAACGCATTCCACATTGCTTGAGGAACCAATTTGCGCCATATCCGTTGAGCTCGCCAACAACCCCAAAGCACATGTAAAATATTTTCTTGGATTCCTCCACATGCAGCATAACAAGGAGAGAGGGCAAAATTACGACGATGCCTCAAGGAATTCGTCATCAAGAGCTCATGCACCACCAACCAAAGGAAAGAGCGGATATGTTGAGGGCCCGGCCAACACCACACCATTTGCCAAAGTACATTCTGAACAGTTTGACAAGCTCCATCTAAAAGAGAATAAGCAGACTGTGATGAAAAGGAACCTAATTTTGAAACCCCCCAACAAACACCATCATCACGACCATTCATAGGAGGCAGGATGGAAGCTACCTGAAACACCACCGCGGGGGGAAGAAAATCAGAAAATAAAGCCCAATTCCAATCACTAGAATCTGATACAAACCGAGCCAAAGGCCAGTTCAGCTGCTCCACAGGTACATGACCGATAGCTAGGGGTAGAAGGGAAGAGATACATCCATCAACCCACCAATCACTCTAGAAGCGAATATGGAGACCGTTCCCCACAGTTCAACGAACACCACGTATCAGGATAGGCCAAACCGACTTGATTGCACGCCATATAGGAGAGCCTACCCTTTTATCTCGGAGGACAACCCTTCCTCCTTTAATAGCAAAATACTTGGCCGTGAGAATACGGACCCATAAACTGGCATCTTGACACAGAATAGACCATGCCAACTAAGAAGAAGGGCATCGTTAAAGAGGGTAGTAATCAAATCAAACCTTCTGACCAGAATCACCATCCCCCCAAATGAAATTACGGCAAAGGCGTTCTATCTCCTGACGAATCACTGTCGGTAACTTGGCCGACTGCATGGTGTAGACCGGTAAAGCACAAAGCACAGACTGGCATAAAGTAAGACGACCTGTAAGCCAGAGCTGATTAGTTTTCCACCTTGCCAATCTCTCTCGCACAGTATCAAGTAGGCCGGCATAAGTAGCTTTGGTTATCCTACCAGCATAAAGTGGAACACCTAAATAAATGCCTAGATCATCGGAGAGTTGATAACCATTCATGGTACGAAGTTGGAGACGCAACTCCTCAGATACATTCCTAGAGAAGAAAATACGGGTCTTGGCATGACTTACTTTCTGGCCAGAAAACCGACAAAAAATATCCAAACACTGCTGAACAGTAGAGAGCTGCTCAACAGAAGCTTCCGCAAAAAGAAGCATATCATCAGCAAAGAGGAGGTGGGACACCTGGGGTCCCCCATAACTAGCATATAGAGGTTTCCATCGACCAGCACCAACTGCCTCCATTACAAGATGTGAAAATCTCTCCAAATCACCCAGCCGAACTCCCCTAGTGGGGTTGAAACTTGGGTAAGGAGCACCATAGGCTGTTACAAATAATCCAGCCAAAGTAATAGGAATTAGACCTAAAACGATTCCAAATAGAAGAACCTCAATCATTTGAATTTATTTTCAAAGAAAAAAAGAGAGGTAATATCTATCCTTAAATATTAATCCATATTCCCCATAAATCTCAATAACTAAGAATTCGAAATTGACACGGTAATGAACTAAAGAATAGATGGAATACGACAATTGTTTTTAGTTCAAATAAATCCTATTTTGCTCAGACCAATAAATAGACCTAAGGTTATAGTTAAAGCTACTAGTAGGAAAGCAAAATAATTAGTTAGAGTAGGCATAAAAGGGCTAAATCAACTTTTTTCTTTTGTTATACATATGTTTGGAAAGCACTTTCCTAAGTTCTATTTTTGGAAAGTTTGAAAGATAGGAGGATAGGCAAAAAGACCAATTGAAGGAATAAGTTCAATTCTAATTTTTTGATTTATATAACCCTAGATTCGAAACCACATTCACAAAAAGAAAGCGATATAGCTACAAAAAGAAAGAAATTTCTTGTTAAGAGGTTCGAATTACATTATTTTCCTTCACTTTTTAATGCATCCTCATACCATACAATTAAGTTCCTATAAATTGTCTTTGTATTATGAAAAGGTAGACTGGAGCTGTATTTTCTTTTCTTTTTTTTTTTTTTGAAACGTTGCATTTTCTTCTTTTTGTACATACTACACATGTAAAGTTAAGGCATATTCAAAACTTTGAAATGCGACTTCTGTTCTGCCGCCAGGAATTCAACAAATCTTAGCATATGGCACTGCTGGCCAATGAAACAAAGACCATATTTGTTTTCTTTGCATATAATCAGTCACAACCAACTTTTGTTTTCTTTGCCAATGAAACAAACAACTTTTGTTCTTAGTTTTGATCGAATTAGTCACAACCAACATAGTTAGGGAGTGATCACTGATGCATCCTGTTTATTCTGCACGCACTCTGTGGAGTCCAGGGACTATTTATTCTTTGAATGCCCTTACACAGCTAGAATCTGGTCTAAATTCCTTGCTCTTTGCAACACCCACAGTCTGTATCCTCTTGGTCTTCTGAATTCTCATGGGTTCAAAGCTCCTCCCAAAAGAAGAACATTAAATCAATGATATTGCGTATTGGTTGGTGCGCTTGCATATATCACCTTTGGCGGAAGAGGAACAATAGACACTTTAACAACTGTCATCGTTCATCTGATGCTGTGTTAGTCAACATATGCTCTGATCTAAAGCTGCGATTTAGTAGCTTAACCAAACTCAAACCCAGGCGCTTATCCATTGAAACGCAGCAACTGTGTAATTTCTGGTGTATTAATGTCACGCACCGGGATATTTTGTGCGCGACCTGGAGGGGGGGGGCCGTTTCAAGCATTTCAATGTCTACTGGTGCCACCCCTAGGTATGCTCCAGATGCTCTTTAGGGGGAGGACCCCTACCCGGCTGATGCGTGACACGGAGAGATCGAGCTATGTGCATACTGGTTCCTGTCAGTGGTATAACGAATGTTGGTGGCAATAGCGTTTGTAAGTGTTCTGCCCTGTATGCGCAAGCCTCGCCGAGCCAGGCAAGGCTTAGTGCGGGATTGTGCAAGATACTTGGCACAACTGGTCGGGAGTTATTGCCGCTTCCCTGACGAGCCCATGGCAGGGCGAAACCAGTATTGCATGCTCGAAGGACTTAAAGGCTGAATCTCGAGGGGGGTATGGGACCCTCGGGATGCCGCACGGGCGCAGTGTGCTGCGCGAGACTCTTTGCCCGTGACAGATGGTAGCGGAGCGGTATGCACACATATTGTTGCTTGATATGGAGGCGGGGGTGCCTCGCTTGGTCGCCTAACGAAGTGGGCGATAACGACTTGCTTGGGGGAAGCAAGCCGATGTGGGGGAACGTGGTTTAATCCAATCAGAGAAGAGGGTAATGGCTTCCACGGAGGAGGGTTGTAAGCAGGCCCATGTGGACAGTTGAGCACGCCAAGCGCTCAGGGGAGTAGGCAGGGTGCCCGGCCCGGACAACGACAGGAGATCGTTGGGGCACGGTAGAGACTCGAGTGGTGCGCTGTTTGGCCCATGAAAATGAGAAGCGCTGCACGTCCTGATTGTGAAAGTGACTCGTTCCATTCGTGGCAAGCGACAGTATGAGTGTGAAAGATTCTGGGCGGAGTCTAAAACTTCTCTCACCCTAGCACGAGGGCGTGCTAGATTATGGGTGTGGGAGAATGTCACGCACCGGGATATTTTGTGCGCGACCTGGAGGAGGGGGGGCCGTTTCAAGCATTTCAATGTCTACTCGTGCCACCCCTAGGAATGCTCCAGATGCTCTTTAGGGGGAGGACCCCTACCCGGCTGATGCGTGACACGGAGAGATCGAGCTATGTGCATACTGGTTCCTGTCAGTGGTATAACGAATGTTGGTGGCAATAGCGTTTGTAAGTGTTCTGCCCTGTATGCACAAGCCTCGCCGAGCCAGGCAAGGCTTAGTGCGGGATTGTGCAAGATACTTGGCACAACTGGTCGGGAGCTATTGCCGCTTCCCTGACGAGCCCATGGCAGGGCGAAACCAGTATTGCATGCTCGAAGGACTTAAAGGCTGAATCTCGAGGGGGGTATGGGACCCTCGGGATGCCGCACGGGCGCAGTGTGCTGCGCGAGACTCTTTGCCCGTGACATTAAGCTTCCAATCCTTGACTTTGTCTCTGTGTAATAGCTTTCTGTTATTCTTAGGCTCCTAGCCTTTCAGTTGTATACATTGTTAGGGACTTCCCTAACCAAGTTTAAGCAATGAGATTGATTTAATTCTCAAAAAAAACATAGTTAGGGAGTTAAATCTTTTACGTGGATTGATACTGATTAGTGTTATAATTTGCTTCGGCAACTATCAATCGGGATTCCTGCTAGATGCTTAGAATTGTACCGCTATCCGTACAAGTGAGGAAAAAAATCCACACCCGGGAAATAGGTGTACTTTACGGGACATGTCTTGTTTTTTCTTTTTTCTCTTTGTGTTATAACTATCTATCTATTTGTCAATTGATTTTTTTACTATCAAATAATTGGTAACATCTGTTTTCTTGTTTTCTCAGTCTTGGTATTTCAACACAATCTTTGTGTGGTTTTCTGTTCCGTTGTTATGTTTGTGGAAGAAAGAAACAACTTTTAAAAATTATACCCGATTGCATCCATGGTATATATATATATAAATTATCAGATGGTACATGAGAATGTGATACGTTATGCTGTCGCATCGGAGCTCAACTTGGCGGTATGGAGTTAATATGCACCACTTGGCGGTATGGAGTTAATATATATGGATTGAGATCCTCTCCTGTAAAGTATTCAACAGGAGAGATAACGGTTAACTAGCTATAAGCAGAGGCTCCCATCTACTACTGGACCTGTCTAAATTTATCTTCTAACTCATCAGAAAGAATGGCGCCAAAGCTGTCAAGGACTGAGGACCACGGCTTGTTCATTGTAGCTAGTTTCATACTTGATATGTCTGTACCATTTGGCGCAGAAAATGTAAATGATAAGATCCGCAGCGGTCAAAGCAGCTAAGAGGAAGAAAAATCTATCAAGGTGACCTCTGTTAAGGTTACTGGGTATCCATCCAGGCATGTCATCTCTGGTGGAGATCTTCATGACAAATGTGACAAGCAGGCTACTGACATAGTTGCCCAGAGATATGGAGGTCATGCAGAGGGCGCTTCCAAAGCTTTTTAATCCGTCGGGTGCTTGGTCATTAAAGAACTCAAGTTGACCCACGTACATGAACACCTCCGATGCTCCTATCAGTACGTACTGAGGTGTCTGCCAAAAGATGCTCAAGGAACTCTGGCTTCCGCAAAAAATTCCTGCACCACATGAATCTTCCTTTGCTGCTGCATATTTAAGCCTGAACAACTCCACAATCCCTGCAGAGAGCATTGCCATTATTGCCACCACAAGACCAATCCCCATCCTTTGAAGCTGGGTGAGTCCGCTTGGTGGGTCGTCCTTCTTTAGCCTGGCAAAGAGGGGGTCAACAATGCGCCTGCATATGAATATGAATGCCGCAACACTGAGTATATCAAAGCTAGACATGCTTGCCGGAGGAATGTGGAAGCTGGAAATGGTAGTCCTCATAGCAGCGCCTTGTTCCACAAAGAGTGATTCCATCTGGGTGAACACCACAGAGTATAGTATGGTGCAGAGCCATATCGGGAGCAGTCTGAGCACGCATTTAACCTCTTCCACTTGTGTCACTGTGCACAGACGCCATGATGACGACTTGCCTGCACCTTCCTCATTTTCTTGAACGGTGTAATCCTCGGCTGTGATGACGGCTGCTCTGTCCAAGAATCTGCAGCCGCAAATTAAGATTAAGTCCAGGACCTAGCTAGCTAACTATATATATAGCTGCTTAATTAATTGCATGCGCGCTATATATAGGTGCGTACGTACGTACTAGAATCTTATAATCTAATTTTATTTTGATTAATTAGGGTAGCAATTACAGTATATATGTATGCATGGTTACCTGAAACCTTGGGTGTGTAGTATCTTCCTATCCCTAAATTGAGACATTGTGGAATCCTCCTGCTTTGGATAGGCTTCAAACAAGTACTGGTGTTGATGATGATGATGATGATCCGGGATGGTCTCGACTTTGACATTGCATTTTCTGATAGCAGCAACCAGGACTTGGCAGAATCTGGAGAGAGGGTTGCCTTGGGGTGTGAAGTGCCTGTAGAGAGGAGTCCCGCAAAGGAACAAGAGCAAAGCCAGAAGAGCAGAGGCGGCGGATGCCCAAAAGCCAAGGGCCCATTTGCCTTGGTCCTGAAGATATCCCAAGATGGTGTTGGAGAAGAGAGAGCCCAGGTTTAAGGACAAATAGAAGTAGCTGAAGAAGGAGATCTTGGAATGACATTCTTTGGGGTGCTCCTGATCGAACTGATCAGCACCAAAGGTAGCTATATTAGGTTGGTAGCCTCCGTTCCCAAGGGCAACAAGATAGATGGAAAGGTAGAACAGAGCAATGTGGAAGGCTGAGTGGGATCCGCATGGGACTTGTTCGTCTCCGCACCCACTTGGCTTGAGTAAGAATAGGGAGGAACATAGCGACAATGATACCACACCCTGCTCCGATCCACCGCATGCATATATACATTAATATATATTATAATCCATTTTGTATATACATATATAGTACTAATTAACTGTAGTACGTATATGCGATTTATTTAAGTACGTACGATGACAAAGATGGCCTGGAAAATGACGCAAGTCTTGTACCTCCCCCAGTAAGAGTCACTGAGGAAGGCTCCAAGTAGGGAGAAGATGTAGAGGGTTCCTGTCCATTTGCTCACATTGTTTGCAGCCTCCGCATTGTCTTGACCCAACACCCTTGTCAGGAACAGAACTAAGTTCACTCCTACTCCGAAGATTGCCAGTGTGGCCAGCCCTTGATTCACTGCACATACGCATATATAGCACCCTCATTAATTAAATTCATTTCTATATATATATATATATATATATATATATATATATATATATATATATATATATTGATCGATCTATCAGTACATACGGGTTTTGGGATTTTATTCCCATCAACCTGCAGGTATGTATATATATATATATGTGTATCATGATCGATTCATGAGGTACAATTAATTCCGATGATGCTTTAATTAGTGATATATGTAGTAAAATTAATTTTAAGTTACCTAGTACGAGAATTCCAGCAATCCATGTTCCTGTCTTCCCTCGGATTGCAGGATGTCCATGCCTATCCACACTTCCATCCCCGGTGCAAATCTCCTGCTCCTCATTAATATTCTTTCCATCTACAGTACTCCCCTGCGAGTTTTACGCATGTGCACCCTCAATAATTAATAACATGATATATATGTAGAAATTTGCGCGAGGACTGCTTTAAGTAATGTATGCAATCAAAATAACTAAGGACGATGTGCTGCAAGCAAGCCAGGAAGTCTTGACACTTCAAATAATAATAGTAATAATAAAATAATAATAACCACCATATATATTTATATTTGATTAGTGATATAATTAAGGATATGTAATATTTTCATTATTAATCATCAAATTAAATTTTATATATTGATGATATATCCAAAACAATCAGAGTCCCTCGGTCAGGTCAGGCTGTGAACTCCCAGTACATCATATATAGCACTAGACAGTCCACAAGCACAGCAATTCCTCTTAATTGGACGGAAGAAGGATCATTAGCCGTAATTAAAAGAATTGGATTCTTCGTATGAAACACTTATGCACGTGATACCCCGGGTGCTAGCATGCATGATGAAGGGATTAGCATGGCCATGCAATGCGCATATATACTAAGACTGATCCTTCTCTCTGTTTAAGATGTACATGCTATGCTATATATATTTTTGATCCATCCATCCGTAGGCGAAACATAAACTTGAGAAATGAAAATTAAAGCCCTCCATATTTACTAACCTCTTTGTAGATATGTAAACATGCCATTGTTGCACCCTGCTAGCTAGCAGCTGAAATTATTAGGTAGAAAGAGAAGAAGAAGCAACTGAAATTTTTTCGGGAAGTATGGCTTGAGAGTGTGTGAAGAAGGCATGCGCATATATAGAGGATGGCGAGAACCTAAGCTAATTAATAACGCTAACAATATTTGATTAATTAATAGATTTTAATTTCCAGCTAGCTAGGGGAAGGCCCACGTCACGTGTAAAAGGAAAAAGTTAAGAAAATGAAGGCTTAATTGAGTTGCAAGGTGTTCTTCAATGAAACTTGCAATGTTATTGGGGAGGGGAGGACTATTCTATGACTATATAATAACAAATATATATGTGCATATATGTGTTTGATTGTGAACTACTAGATATTCCAAAACCTATAAGAGCTGATGAGGCCAATATCAAGAGCGTGAAAAAGAAAACAAAGAAGAAAAAGGAAGCGTGACATTGTTGTGTACAGTTATGTGCATGCAAAGTTTCACATCACACTATATATTTGCATCCTGTCAAAATTAACAAGGTTCAATAATATAATATATATATTATATGCATCGTCATGAACATCATTAGTGACTAATTAATGATTGTCTTATTCAAAGTGCTTACTCTTTTTGGGGTGGCTTTCTTAAGAGCGCTAGCTGTGTTTGATTTGGACATGTTTGAAACATGCAGTGCTTTTTTTTGGTAGCTTTCCCATCAATTCATTTAGGACGACACAGGCCCAGAGAGAGGAACCCTGCAGGCCACCCTCCTTAATTTGAACTGAAGTACTGGACTAATTAAAGGGAATCATCATGAATATCTGCTATATATATATATATAGGGGAAATCCTACACCATAGATTAAGGAGTACTTTAGTTACTAATTAATGGATTACGTACCCGGCAGACGGAGGGAGAGATGCATGCAATGATGGATCGAATGCATGCTAATTAAAGCCGGAGGTTGTAGTACGCACTGAATTAATATGAGATAGCGTACGCAAAATCAAATGAGAGAATCTGGTTGCGCGATAATCATTTTGAGTGATCCATATTATATAATATGGGTCAAAATTGTGTGATAACTGAAAAGTGACTTTCCAGGAAGGCAGCTAATTAAGGACTATATATAGGGTGGGGGGAGAAGCAAATGAAGCAAGCATTAAGGATGAGCTGTGACCTCTTTCACTTCCACTGTGACCTGGAAAGCATTTGTCGTCTTTCTTTGAGTAATTAATTCCTTTTATCAATTACCAACTTCTTCTTTTATACAGCGACTTCCTTCCAGGAGGTCGTGTTCAAGTCACACACGTCGTCTGGCCCCTCCATCCATCGCCCTTTCCAAACTTAATAATCTCGATTTGCTTGCTTATCATCACTAATTTCCCACATATCATTTCATTTCATATAGGCCTAGCTAGTGGATGGGTATACGTTGCTTTCAGTCCAATAAGCAGATCCAAGTATCTTATTTCTAAGCCAACTTATCGATCAACTTCTCGATCAAAACACAAACAAACGAACGAACAAAAAACTAACTTATCAGCTTCAACATTTTATATACTGTATATCACCCCAAATTTTGCCATATTCAAGAATATTCAAACTTGTCCTGCCTTGCTTTTGCCTCTCTGATCCCTCCCCATAATTAAAGCACTGATATATAACATCATCATAAGCGAGGTCTCGGATTCGAGTCCTCGTGTACGCAAAAAATCTCCATTGGGAGACTCACCTACCATATCCAGGTGTACGACACAGGCCGACCGGAATAGCCGGGGCAAAACTTCAGATACCAGATGGGAAACCAAAAATATATCATCATCATATGATATGGAAATGAATGAAATGGCCCCCTAACTTGCAGTTTGCTACTACTAATTAATCAATTAACTACTTGTGGATTGAGGATCTGCCAAATTCTAATCAATGTGCGGCCCATCTCTTCAACTGTCCATGTGCCAACCCACTCAATAAGTGAGCCCATTGCGCTCACACAAACTACGGCCCATACTACTGCTTCTTGTTCTACGGGACGGTTGGCACTTGCTGACCCCACTAGATGGTGTGACTCATTTGCTATTCACCGACGTTCTCCACACTTAATCTGCCCTGTGTTGCCGTAACAAGTTCTAGTTGGTTATTAATATAAGGGTTACCCAAAAAAAAAAAAAAAGAAAAAAAAAAGGAAAGAACGTGGGATAAATCAGAAATGGAAGATAAAACTTCACTGCAGTTCTTTCATAACTGACAAGTTCGGTGTACAGGAAAATTCAACAAGCCGCAATAACCCCCCTTTCCCATGACCCTGCCGTTAATTTTATTCAATAAAATAAAATCTCCAAGAAGAAGAAATTATAATCTATTTCTAATCTATTTCCGACATGATGATCTTCTTAATTTCCCCTCCTTCTTCTCTTCCATTGTCTCTTCCTTTATTCTTTGAAATAGGTTATGCTCCCAATACCGAAGAAGGCCTGCTCTTGATTACTGCTAAGCAGTTGTCTTTTGGTCTGGAATGGGGCAAGTACATCAACGAACATCCTGGATTAACACGTTCAACCCTGTAATAAGTGGAAACAAGGCATCGATCTCGTCAACATGGAAAATGCAAAAGGAGAAAACAGTTCAACTCATAACACTAAGATCGATCGGGTTAGAGATCAAGGTGGAAAAGCAGCAAGGACTCACTCATAATTAAGCAGAAAATAATGCAGGAAAATGGAAATTTCAAGCTTGGCAAGATCATTTCCAGGGCACAGCCGACTCCCTGCTCCAAAGGGGAGGAAAGTTCCTGCTTTGGCCACCAAATTCTACAACAGGGTATTTCATGTCAACCCATATATAGATATAATCGGTGTGCATTCATATATATATATATACATATATACATAATATACACACACAAATATATACGAGGAAGAAAAAGAGAGATTCCATATTTCTGACGTTTCAGTAGTTTTTTCAGCAGGTTATATATCACCCAAAACAAAAGAAAAATGAACCAATGCAAAATTAATCCACATACATCCCATCTGGAAGGATTGAATTCGTAGGGATTTGAATAGATTTCTGGGTCCAAGTGAACACTCCTAAACCAAGCCAGAACTTTCCAGCCTTTTGGAACAATAAAACCTGAAACATGCAGAGAGCACAATTGAGTCTGCAGCCACCCTTAATTAATTAACCATGCCTTTCCATCAAAAAAAAAAAAAAAAAAAAGAGGACTTGATTGGGAGAGTCATCATCAACTAACCATTTATGCTGAGATCTCTTTTTGCCTCGCGGAAAACAGTGAGTGAGAACGTTATCAAACGAAGTGTTTCGTCGATTACCTAGAATATTTTTGTTAACAGAAAAAAGAAAATGGCTTGATGAGCGTGGCTAGAGTCTTATGGAAACTGAACACAATCCAGCAAATTAAGTACAAAGTGTTGGAAGTGTGAAGAAGCTGACATAAAGAAGAAGAAGTATAAAATAAAAGAAACATATAGGTACCTTAGAAAGGAATTCCATTTCTCGCACTTCCTTAAGTGTTAATCCCTTTTGAGTTGCTGGCCTCTTCTTCAAGATCTCATTTTGTTCTCGCTGAAAAGTTCATCAAACACTAATTAATTAATTAATCGAGGCACGTAATCAATTCAATACCCGAAATTAAAAGAGAAAAGAGTAACTGCCCCGGAAGTTTTAAACTAACATCAAGCTGGTCGGAGCTTACTGGCAATGAGTTATATATGTTACCTTGGCTTTCTGGAGGAATTCAGGGTGTTCCTGGAGGAGAATAGTAGCCCACATCATAATATGACCAGAAGATTCATGGCCGGCATTCAAGTACATGAGCAAGACATCAATGATTTCCTGGTCGCTCAATTTTCTGCCATTTTCATCCTCAACATCCAATAGAGCATCCATCATGTCTTTCTTCTTTGTCAAAACTTTCATCTGATTTCTTCGGTCATCCACTATGGATTGTAATATTGCAACAAGGTTCTTACGGGCCTGTGCAGAATTAATTAATTAAAAAAAATTGTACAAATTAAAAACGACGGATGGATGATAATGATGATGGAGGAAGTAACCTTGAGTGCCCTATGGTAAACAAATCCGGGAAGATTGATTGCCATGGCTCTAACACCATAATTAAGGGAGGTATATTCCCTCTCTAGGGCCTCCATGACAGGAGCGCTCTCGGAGCTGAGGAAGATATACATGATGATTCTGAAGGTAAGCTTCCTGAGATGAGTCAAGAACTCGAACTGACCCATGGTGGCCCATTTGTCCAAGGCAGATACCACATTTTGTTCAATATAGGGGATGTAGACAGACAGTGCTTCATGACCATTGACAGGAGCAGCAGTGAGGCGTCGAAGCCGCTTGTGCTCTTCTTGAGATATACCAATGAATGATTTCCTGCCGATGAGTTCCATGGTGGAATCGGGCCAACCAGGCTTGAATGCATCATCATCTGTTAACACTAGCTTGCATGTCTCTGGCGTTGTCACTATTACACTTGGCTTCCCAAACATCAAGGCCTTGTAAATCCCCGTCTTCCCATATCTGTACATATTATAAATAATAATCATAATCACCATCTATATATGCATATATTTGTTGCCTTAATTTCTTCAATCATATAAACTTTTTAATTTAAGATGATGAACAAATTAAGGTCTATAAACTTTAATCCCCAGGAAAAAAAGGTCCATATATATATATATATATATATATATATAGAATAAGCAAAAGAATAAATATATCATATATATACAAATATTAAAATCCCACACACCACAAAATGACATAATCGGCCAAAGGCTATGGCTACTCATGTCGTTATCATGATTATTATGAACTGCTGTTGCGGATTAAAGGTGAATGGAATATATAAAAAGATTGATGGGGAGAATCCAGTGGAGTGGGGATGGAGCAAGTACAGTGCGATATAGATATAGATAGATGTGTATATAGTAGCAGCGAATTGAATATGGAAATAAATGAGGATCCTGTAAATTAAAGACAAGACATGCATGTATGTATCTGGTGGAAATTAAACAGGAAAAGGGAAAGACATGCAGCAGGAGAGTAGGGGAGATGAATTGAGGGGGTGGAGTGGCATGGGAGGATCCGTAATTAATTTAATTAATTAAAACATAGAAGAAAAAGGAAAGTAAAGAGAGACATAGAGATGTGATGAAGGGACCTGGAGACGTAGGAGCGCAAGAAAGAGTCAGGGTCATGAGACTTGAAAGCAGAGAGGAAGGACCACATGTTGCCAATGAAAGGCAATCCCAGATTACCAGGGGGGAGCGAGTACTGCATTTCTCCAAGCCCTGCTTCATATATCCACCAATTCACTCTCTTTACTATCCATATGATCACTAACCCCACCACCCCCAACACAACCACCACCTCTCCTGCTCCCCACCAACTACTCATCCTCCTCCTTCCTCCTTCCTCCTCAAATATA
The DNA here is from genome assembly GCA_028386065.3 of Turnera subulata. Classification (NCBI taxonomy): domain Eukaryota; kingdom Viridiplantae; phylum Streptophyta; class Magnoliopsida; order Malpighiales; family Passifloraceae; genus Turnera; species Turnera subulata. The sequence continues at coordinate 41,384 of JAKUCV010006794.1, read as the reverse complement.
TTTCTCAAAATATCAAAAATCTTCCCCTCTCTCTCTCTCTCTCTCTCTCTCCCTCCCTCACTCTGTTCTGGGTTTTCTTCACAGACCAAAACCAACACCAATTCTCTTTCTCTCTCTCTCTCTATCTCTTTGTGCTACAAACTCAACCGATCACCATTTGTTACTACTATAGTGTAGTATAATTAAGTATATCACTAGCTAGGTATATATAGCAAGTATAGTACTAGTACACAGCCCCACCTCCAAGACAACTGGCGGTGTTGCTAATTAATCAGATATATATTTACGTACTCTCCATATTACGAGAATACGAGGTAGTGCGTACAGTACACTGGATTTGTTTCTTTTTTTGGGGTCTGATGAAGTGGGGAGAAGAGACAGTACTGGATTACTTCATTATCTTCCTTAAAAAGAGTATTTTTATGTTAATTTAATAGTATTTCATTCAATTAGTGGGTGGTATTGGATAGATAGATATAAAAAAAAACTTAATAGGTAAGAAAATGCAGATGATGGATGATACCAGAGAGAGGGCCACAGGGGGACGGGAACCTTGGATGGGGAATGGCCAAGTGAGGAGGTGCGCTGCACACTTCACTGTCACAAAGCTGACAAGTGTAAAAACTGTGATTCATTAGGAGGTGTTCTTTCTTTCTGCAATATTGTATTGTAACGCAAATGACGTTATCAAAAAAAAAAACCCCAAAAATAAACATCAACCTCTCTCTCTTTCTAAAATAAAAAACATAACGCACCATAAGAGCTTCGGTATTGGTGGTTGGTTTGAATACTGTACTATCTCTCCATATAGTAGTATAATATAGCCCGCCACTTCTTCTTTTCATTTTTTTTTTTTAGATAACGTTCTTCTTTTCATTTATTTGTGTGTTTTTTTTCTTTTGTTCCTTTACTTTATTTATTTCACCTCTCACCTTTTACTTTTTCACTCATATCTCGTCCTCAAGTCATGCGACACTACTAGAACATTTTGTCTCGATCACACACACGCTCTTCATGCTCCTAAGTAACCTTTGTAATTTCCAGTCCGCCATCTCTTTTAATTTATTGGGGGAGGGCTTCGACAGGTGCTGTTAGTTGGAGTTTACCTTATCGGGGTTTTCAACAGCGTACATGTTGAGTTGAGGTAGTGATCGTGGAACTCAAGCCCGAGTGGTGCAGGTGGGTGTAATAAAGGGGGACGATTTTTGGGTTGGGGATAAAGGTGGAGTAGGAATTGTTGTATTTTTAAAGGGATATGTCAAATTGGAGATTTTGGATAGATTGAGAGAGTTCAAGTTACTGTGAAAACAAAGAACTAGGGGCTGCGGCCGGTGCTTCCTTGTCCGGTGGTAAGCCCCAATTATTTTTCTTTTCTTATTTTTTTTTTCTTTTACTATCTTAGTTTGGTAGTTTTTTAGTTGTATTTCAACTTTCCTATGTCATTATTGGGCATTTTTCTTCCTCCTTTCATGGAGGATTTTTTTTATCAAATGGAGTAGAATCAACCTAGATTTAGAATTTCAAAGAGTTAATTGACCTGATCTATTCAGAGATCTAAGCACTCTCTACTATTTAATGATAGTTGTGAAAGATCTTTGGTCCAATCTACTTGGAAACCAAATTGATCTTGACTCTGTGAGGGGTTTCTTTACTCTCTTTGTTTCCATGGAGCTTAAAGAAGTTGATGGGATGTGTATTAGCCATGGTGTTCAAATTCAGGTAGAAGTGTTTCTTCTTCTGTTGCAGCGTATTTAGCATGAAGACTTGTAGTGCCATACTAGATATCGATGTCCTCAAGGGAAGTTTTACAAGTTTTGGAGATCTTGTTCTTCAATTTCTGTAATAGATCTAGATATATTTCTATTTGTAGTTTGATAGCTTGATGCTATTGTACTCATCGTTTATGAATGGAATGGAAAATCGTTTCTGATAAAAAAAAAAGTTACTGTGAGTTATAATTTCAATTTGGTTAAAAAATGCTAAATTAATGAACTGCGAACCAAAGTCTAATTAGACTCGTGTCATCACTACATATGCTATTGCATAAAAGAAAAGACAACATTGTCACGGACTTAGAATTTTGGGATGTTAGTCCGTGCGGCCTTAGGCAACTCTCACTCAAACTCACGCCTAAGTCAGCCTTAACCTTCACAATGAAACTTGGTAAAAGAACCAGCTCAAGGCAATGAAAAGGAAAGCAAGTGTTTGGAAGGAATAAACTGATTGTATTACTTATCTCAAGTATACAAAGTACAATTGTGTGTACAAAAGAATGAATGATTACAGAGGAGGAGCCTTCCCCTTTATATAGCCAAACCCGCCCCCCAACGGACGGCTAGGATCGGCCCTCTAAAGCTCCCCACGATCTAACGGTGGAGCCAAGGCCTGTAGGTCTGCCCAGGAGCGTCTGTCCATGCCTGCCTTCTTTGGGAGAATGTCTGCCCATGCTTGCCCACAAGTGAGTGCTTGCACATGCTGCCCATGATTGTACCCCACTGAGTGTCTGCTCATGTCAGGCACTCTTGTCCCCCACTGGAGGTCTGCACATGCTTGTCCACAAGTGGATCCTAGAGGGTTCCATAGGGAATTCCGCCCCCTGCTAGGTTTGCAAGCAAATGGTGTGACATTCTCCCCCACTTATTTCGCCAACGCCCTCGTGGCGAGCATGGCCTGGAATTCCTTGATCTTGTCTTCGAATTGCCACAAGTCCCGGTCTCGCTCCCAGGAGGCCTCACTTTCTGGAAGTCCCTTCCAATGAACTAAGTACTCCACATAGTTCTCGTTCCTGCCCCGCACAGAGATAGGGCGCCACGAGAGAATGTCCTCAATTTCCTTGTCGAAGGAGGCAGTGACTGATATTGGTGCTCTCTTGGACTGTCCTCGGTCTTGGTCTTCCTCGTCTTTATGGTATGGCTTCAACAAACTCACGTGGAAGACGGGGTGGAGATTGAGCCGTGAGGGTAGGCCAAGCTTGTAGGCAACTTTGCCCAATCGCTTAACAATTTTGAATGGACCCTCGTAGCGTCGTACCAACCCCTTGTGTAGCTTGGCAAAGGTCTTCTGTTGGTGTGGTAGTAACTTCACCATGACAAGGTCGCCTTCTTCAAACTCCAACGACCTCCTCTTAGTATCCGCCCACTTCTTCATTCTCTTCGTGGCTTTGGCGAGGTATGCCTTCGCCACGTCTCTTTGTGCTTGCCAATCTTTGGCGTACCGGTATGCTGTAGGACTACTCCTCGTGTAGCCCGTAGCAATAGTGCTTGGAGTCATTGGCTGCTGCCCCGTGACAATCTCAAAGGGACTCATCCCCGTGGATTCACTCCTCTGCAAGTTATACGAGAATTGGGCTACGTCAAGCAGCTGTGCCCAATCCCGTTGGTTGGCACTCACATAGTGCCGCAAATATATCTCCAGCAAGGCATTCACCCTTTTCGTTTGTCCATCGTTTTGTGGATGAAAGCTTGTAGAGAAGTTGAGTTCGGACCCCATCATCTGAAAAAGTTCCTTCTAAAAATGAGAGTTAAAGCGCACGTCCCGATCACTCACGATCGTCTTAGGAATGCCCCAATGCTTCACCACATGCTTGAAAAACAAGCAGGCTGTTTCAACTCCTGTACAATCCATGGTTGTTGGGATGAAGGTAGCATATTTGGAGAATCGATCCACGACTACCAAGATCATTTTGAACCCGTCAGACTTGGGCAGGCTGGTAATGAAGTCAAGTGTGATGCCCTCCCAAGGCCTATTGGGTGTAGGCAATGGCTCCAGCAAACCCGGTGGACGTTGTTGTTCAAGCTTGTCTTGTTGGCAAACTAAACAAGTCCGAACATACAACTCCACATCATCCCGCATCCGAGGCCAATAGAATGAGTCCTCCAACAATGCCAGGGTGCGATCAATCCCCGGATGGCCAGCCCACTTTGAATCGTGGCACTCCTTGAGTGCTTCCTTCCTCAGCTTCTCATGTCGAGGCACATATATTCTGCTCCCTTTTGTATAGAGCAGCCCATCATCAAGCCAGAATCTCCTTGTTTTGCCTTGCTCAACAAGCTCGGCCAAGGCTTTGGCCTGTGGATCATGTGCCATCCCCTCCTTGATGCGCTACACCAAAGGGCTATCGGGTCGACTTATGGCTGCAAGCTCGGCCCTCCTACTCAAAGCATCGGCCACCAAGTTGGCTTTTCCTGGCTTGTACTCCAACACATAATCGAACTCCGCTAGAAAATCCTGCCACCGTGCTTGCTTTGGTGTGAGCTTTTTCTGGGTGAGGAAATAACTCGTGGCCACGTTGTCTGTCTTGACAACAAACCTGCTCCCAAGCAAGTAATGCCTCTACACCCGAAGGCAATAGACCACTGCTGTCATCTCCTTCTCTTGCACCGTGTAGCGCCGCTCTGTATCATTAAGCTTGCGACTCTCGTAAGCAATTGGGTGCCCTTCTTGCATTAGCACCCCGCCAATGGCGAAATCTGAAGCATCCGTGTGCACCTCATAAGGCTTGGTATGGTCAGGTAAACTTAGCACCGGTTCCTCCATGATAGCCTTCTTCAAACCGTTGAAGGCTTGTTGGCATTCCTCGGACCAAACCCATGGCTTGTTCTTCTTCAAGAGGTCCGTCAAGGGTGCTGCAATGGCCGAGTACCCCATGATGAATCTCCGATAATAGTTGACAAGTCCAAGGAATGATCGGAGCTCGGGGACTCGCTTGGGTGGCTCCCAAGCTTGGATTGCCTCCACTTTGGCCTGGTCCATCATCAGCTTGCCGCCTCCCACTTTGTGCCCCAAGAATATGACTTCATGTTGGGCGAATGCACACTTCTCCCTCTTCACATAAAGTTCGTTCTCCCGCAAGGCCTG